>MU671529.1:160045-191735 GCA_026770625.1 Nicotiana glauca | reverse complement strand
CTCTTTGAACATTCTTAATTGTATTGGGTTATGGACCCTATGAACTGAGTAACATGAGAATATTGTTGTGCAATGTGAGATAGAAATATGTTGGCACAAGGTGCCGGGGAAAATATTATAGTTTTATTCAATTGCACGTGAGTTGTCCATGTGGTTGAAATATAAATATGGCTACGAGATGCCGTAAAAATATAAAAGTGGGTTGAGACTTATGTTATTATGATTAGAAAATGAGGCGTTACAAGGTGACCTTTACTCGAAAGAATTATATTCGAAAGGTATTTATTTGAAGAAAATATATTCGAAATATATATTTATTGAAAAACAGAATATCTTAGAGATTATTACTTGAAGGATTTAATGGCGAAAGACTTATATTTGAAGGACTTCATTAATTGATTGCACTTGTATTTATTATTTGTTGAGAAGCAATTATGATGTTCTTGTTGCCTGCTATTTATATCATTGGTTGATCATTGTTGCCATTACTTTTATTTGCTTCCTATTATTTTGTACGCTATAAACTGCACAGGTTTATGTGAGTGTTTGGTCCTAGCCTTGTCACTACTTCGCCGGGGTAGGCTAGACACTTACCAGCATATGGGGTCGGTTGTGCTGATACTACACTTCTGTACATTTTTGTATACAGATCCATACATTTGATCGATGGTAGCTATTCGACACGGTGGAGACTCAAGGTAAACCTGCTGCAGCATTCGCAGGCTTCAGAGTCACCTTCTTATTTTATATTCTCACTACTGTACTTATTCTCTTACGGTTGTGTTTAGAAATGGTAGCGAAAATCTCTATAGAGCTTATGACTTGTACTACCGGGTTTTTTTGGGAATATATTAATTGTATAAGAATTCTATTTCAGAATAATTTTAGATGTTATTATTCATGGTTGTTATTCCGTAATTATTAGGCTTACCTAGTCCTTAAGACTAGGTGCCATCACGAAACCCAACGGAGGGGAAATTGGGTCGTGACAAAATTCTACCAGCTGGCAAATATGAAAAGGAGAACGATCTGCACGTATAATGTTCCCTCACGACTCCCAAGTGGTAACGCTCATACAGGTAAACAACCTACAATCACAATATAAAACAAATAGAAATGCCTCAACAGGCCGTCACAACTCTATACAATCAATCCCTGACGTAGCCCCCCTTATTTTGCCACGTGTGCAATAAATAATATAATAGGCACTGCCTTATTTCGCCACACGTGCATAATAATGTCCTCACCTTATTCCGCCACATGCGCAACCCACATATAAGCATATAACATATCCCGACTTATTACGCCGCATGTGCAAAACATCAATTACAACAATAGCACGACAAAGATCTCGTGCATCACAATATCAATAACCGCACGACAGAAACCTCGTGCATCAAAATATCAACAACCGCACGGCAGAAACCTCGTGCATCACAATCTCAAGTACAACACAAAATGAAAATATATAGATAGGAACAAAGCAAGAGAATCAATTCAAGGAATTCCGTTTATCAAAAGACGGTATAACTAACTCATAAGGAATAACCGTAACACAGAAATACTAAGCGCAATAAGAACAACTCAACAAGGGAGAAATAATACGAAACAACGATTTCATAATACCCGATTTAACAATAAGGAAGTTAACATGAATCAAATAATTACAATTAAGAAAATATCAACTAAACATGGAATATCTAACTCCTTCCCAATTAAGACCAATTATTTACACGAGAGATAGAAATGAGGTTTCCTAAATAAAGACAAGCAGTTAGGAATGATAATGTGACTATAGAAGGGTAAATGTCTACAGTTGAACAAGTAAAAGTCAATTAGGCAACAAGAATAACCAAAAAGGGCAAATAAATTCCAAGTAAGTCATGTAGAGGTGAAACTAATAACAGGGAACTCAATCGTATCAAGAACAACTTCATATTCGGTGATTACAAGGATCTAAGAGCCTAAAGGATCAATTTACCACAAATAAATCCGAACACGCACTCGTCACCTCGCGTGCAAGGAATACAATCAACATAGAAGACTCAAATCCGAAGGAAAAGTCTCGCACACAAGGTTAGGCAAGATACTTACCTCGAACCAACCAAAATCCACTAGCAACCACATTTTTGCCACGAGTACTCGACTCCAAATGGCCCAAATCTATTCAATTAAATCACACATTGTAAACAACATCTCAAGCAACGGATTCTACTATTAAATTTAAAGCTAAGATGCAAATTTAGGTAAAATGACCAAAATGCCCCTCGGTCCCACGTCTCGAAATCGGGTAAAATTTATATTTCCAGAAACCTCGTACTCTCACAAGTCTAACCATACCAAAATCATCGAAATCCCATAACATTTCGACCCTCAAATCCAAGATTTTATCCAAGAGGGTATTCTAAACTTTTCCAACAAAATTTACGGATTAAATGCCAAAACTATAATGGATTTGAGTTATATAACCAAAATTAAGTTGAGAACACTCACCCCGTTGACCTTTCCAAAAATCTCTTGAGAAATCGCCTTAACCGAGCTCCAAATTGACAAAAAGGAAAAATGGGAACGAAGTCCCATTTTCAGGACTTAACCTTCTGCCCAGACACATTTTCCGCTTCTGCGGAAAAATAAGCCGCTTCTGCGGCTCTCGCTGAGGGTCGAACTTCCACTTTTGCGAACAACAATCGCTTCTGTGATTACGCTTCCGTAGAAAATATTCCGCTTCTGTGGAAAATTGGAGGAAGCCTAGCTTCCGCTTCTGCGATTGACCAGTCGCTTCTGCGGTTCCCAAGCCGCAGAAGCGAAAATACCAGAACTTCTGCTGCTGCAACATTTTTCAACACGGAAATACCCCGTTAAGCATCCGAAACACACCCGAGGACCCCGGAACCTCAACCAAAAACATCAACACATCTTAAAATATCATCCAAACTTGCTCCAATCATCAAAACACCTCAACTAACACAAAAATCATCAAATTACATCGAATTCAAGCTTAAGTTCTTTTAAAACTTCCAAAACACGGATTCGATAAAAAACCCAACCAAAACATGTCCGAATGACCTGAAATTTTGCACACACATCCCAAATGCCATGACGGAGCTACTGAAACTTTCAGAATTCCATTCCTACGCTCGGATCAAAATCCCACTATCGGACCGGAACTTCAAAAATTCAAACTTCGGCATTTCAAGCCTAAATTAGCTATGGACCTCCAAAACACATTCTGAACGCTCCCAACCCCGAAATCACGTAACGGAGTTAACGAAACCATCAGATTCCCATTCCGTGGTCTTCTTCACACTGTTCCGACAACGGACCACTTTCCAACACTTAAGCTCTCATTTAGGGACTAAGTGTCCCAAAACTCTCTTAGAAACCCAACATCGAACGTCCCGGCAAACCAAAATAGCATAAATGAACTTAGGGGAAGTAGTTAATAGGGGATAGGGGCGTGATTTCTGAAAACGACCGGTCGGGTTGTTACATCTTCCCACACTTAAACATTCGTTCGTCCTCGAACGAGCATAGATAACATACCTGAAGTCTTCAAGTCACTGAGTGCGCACTTCCAACATACACCCACGGCTGATCCCATGTCACTCCAAACCACATAAGCATGACGACGCCATCTCAATTGAAATTTAGCCTTTCTAGCAATACCACTAAACCTTCAAGCCAGAATTCTCACCTTCCATCCGTGTCCAAAGAACCCGATGCTAAATCCATATCAGGTTTCAGTCTCAACCAGCTATTTCAACACAAGCCAACACACTCAAGGTACAACCACACAACATGACACACCACACATAGGCCTACAATAACATTTCTGATAGCAATACTTGCCCGAGATCAAATCCGTACCAGCCATAAGCCTCATTTTCAATAGGAACTCCTTTCAAACCTCCACAACACTGGCGATGATACAATAACCACGAAAACCACATAACAAAACACCTGAATGACCAAATCTCAGCCAACACCAACGGGTACACACCCCACAACTAGAACTCCAGAAGCATAGAATGAAAATGAATGAATATGGGAAGGGAAAAGCATAAGGGAGCTAACAAACAAATCAAACTAGCACAAATTCTTCTACAACACAAATCTACAAGGACATCTAACAAGAAAGAATGAAAGCATATAAAGGACTCACAAGGATCTTATACTGATATAACTCTCACCGCAGTACACAGGCCGGTCTCAACATATCAATTCACCTGAAATCATGAGGGTCCCGCCCTCATTACTGAATCTCATGTAGGGCATAAATCAACCCATCTAGAGACTCTCACTAGATAAATTCCATCTACAAATTACAATACAGGCTGGCTCCCACACCGGAGGAGCATAGAAATCACAGCTCGTAACCAAAAATATTCAGAGATCACATCGAACTTATCAAAACAGACAATATGAATTTACTACTAGCCTCATAACTCTCGACAATAGCTAGAAACGAATAATAGACACGGCTATCACTCATAGAACCTCCCAACAGAATACTCACGTAAATAGAGTACAAATCATGAAACGCACTCATGAATGGAACAACAAATAAGGGAACTCACACCGATAAGCAAACTCTGATAAACTACAAATAGTGACCCTCTATAACAAACCGAATCCGCACCTCAATGACATTCAACTGGCGCACCAGCCTCAAGCCTACTATATGAAACACATCAACGAGCCGAGCCTCCCCCTCTTCGGCGCCCTCTACCTGCCTGAATACCTCGTTGGGACACACCGATCTGAAGTCTGGGACAATCTCTCATCATGTGGCTAGTACCTCCACACTCAAAGCACCCTCTCTACTGACGAGACGGTGGGAACTGTGCGATACGGGTACTCCGAGACCCATGAGCACCTAAGTCACCATGCTGAGTTTGAAGCGTGAACTGAACTGGTTGACCAGCAAAACCTCTACCATGATGCACCTTGCCTCCAAAATAAGGACCAGTATATCTCACCGGTCTACAAGGCCTTCTCGCCTCTTCAAACTCTCTCTCCTGATCGCGTCTGCTCTCACTCTCATGACCTTGTCTGCCCCCTCTCTCTCTAGCATGCAGACCATATATCCTCCTAGCAATGTTCACCACCTGCTGATACGGAATATCCATCTCCAACTCACAAGCCATACTAGACCTGATGTTGGGAATAAGTCCCTCAATGAACCGGCGAACCTTCTCGAGAATCGTAGAAACCAAGGCCGAGACATGTCTAGCCAAACTGGTGTAACAGACAGCATACTCCGAGACGGTCATAGCACCCTGACGCAAATGCTCAAACTCCGCGCGCCATGCATCCCTGAGGCTCTGAGGAACAAACTCTCTCAGGAACATAGGTGCTCCACCAATCATAGGCGGCTCCTCGAAGTTGAAAAGTAGTGAAAGAAACCCTGCTCGATCCAGAGATACCCATAGTATGGAGAATGCGGTAGCACTCATCAAGAAACCCCAAGTTATCGTCTGATGCTAATCCACTGAACACCGGAGGATCATACTTCTTGAACCTCTCTAGTCTCATATGCTCCTGCTCGGAAGCCGCTGACATGCCCTTGAGCTAAGCTGGTGGCACAGGAATAATCTCTGGGACCTGCTCAACATGCGCTCGCTGCTTAGGAGTGCGGGCGGCGGGAGTCGGTGCTCCTCCCCCGGCCCGGGATGTGGCTGCAGCAAAGGGAAGCAATCCTACCTGAGCCAAAGTGGTGTACATACTCATGAACTGTACCAGAGTCTCCTGAAGGGCTGGAGTAGTAGTAGCAGTAGGTGTGTCCGGTGCTTGGATTCCGGCTGGATCTGCTGGTGGTACCTCGGCGGCAACTCGCGTAGGCGCTCTTGCTGCACCACATGCGCGTCCTCGAACTCTACCCCGGCCCCGGCCTCCGACGGCTACAGCAAGGGGCGCGAGTGCCTGGTTACCTCGGGTAGCACGTGTCTTCACCATCTGTGAGAGAGTAGAAGACAGAGGTTTAGGATCGTGGATGTCAAAAATCTTGCACGACAGGAAAAACAAATGAAGTTGAATTTTCCTAACGGTTACATAGCCTCTCGCAGATAAGTACAGATGTCTCCATACCGATCCACGAGACTCTAATAAACCGGCTTCTGATCTGTGACTCCTATGAACCTAGAGCTCTGATACCAACTTGTAATGACCCCAGTTCACCCTCCATGAACATGTCGTGATGGAACCTAGTCCCTATGACTAGGTAAGCCTAACAATGCGGAAGATAAACCAAAATTTGCGGAATAAAAATAAATAAAACTGAACTGGTAAAAGTAAACAGGGTTTAAGGTGCCGCTCGGCACATACCACAATAATTCTCAAAGCTAACAAACTTCCCAAACTTCACAAGCTAAGGGATACATAAGAGGGTCTGACTCAAGAATATCTACACAAAGGATAAAATACTAGAAGAACTATAGTTAATACAGAAAAGCTGGAAAGCGACTCCTTGGTCTGTGGACGTAGCAGACATACCTTGAAGTCTCTACCGATACGCCTCCTTCCAAGGCTGACAGAACTGAACGGGAGTACCTGTATTTGCACAACAAAAATGTGCAGAAGAGTAGTATAAGAACACCACGGCGGTGCCCAGTAAGTATCAAGACTAACCTCGGTGGAGTAGTGACGAGGGACAGTCAAGGCACCTACCGGTCAATGAACAGTATAATCATAGGAATAATTGTAACGACATATAAATATGTAAGACTGCATGATGACCAAGAATGCTACAATTCACAATAAGGGATAAATACAACAATTAACAACGAGAATATAATAAACTATGATGCAAAACAACGACAGAATCACAACCCAAATCCTAAGGTCACAACAGAGCAAGGGGACAAACAAGTCGATAACTCATATCCTACAATGATGTTCACAAAAGGTCTTATTTAACTCTTTCCACAATTTCACCAAGTCTCGGACATCCACAGCTCGTAAAAGACCCAGCATCTGAAATCTAACAATTGGCATCATGTGCCCCATCAATCTCATGGTCATGCTGACCACTAACTGGCCTACTAGGGCCACTCTCACAAATATAATGGATAAACGAGGGCGTACCTTCATCCTTAACAAAAACAGGAGGAATTCACCTCTAATAGGAGTGTTCAGCTACGTGTATGCATGTGCAAGTGTTTCTAACAAATTCTACCAGCTAGCAAACATGAAAAGGAGAACGGTCCGCACGTATGATGTTCCCTCACGACTCCCAAGTGGTAACTCTCATACAGGTAAACAACCGAAAATCACAATATAAAATAAATAGAAATGCCTCAACAGGCCGTCACAACTCTATACAATCAATCCCTGACGTAGCCCCCTTACTTCGCCACGTGTGCAATAAATAATATAATAGGCACTGCCTTATTTTGCCACACGTGCATAATAATGTCCCCACCTTATTCTGCCACATGTGCAACCCACATATAAGCATATAACATATCCCGCTTTATTACGCCGCATGTGCAAAACATCAATTACAACAATAGCACGACAAATACCTCGTGCATCACAATATCAACAATCGCACGGCAGAAACCTCGTGCATCACAATATCAACAACCGCACGGCAGAAACCTCGTGCATCACAATCTCAAGTACAACACAACAAATGACAATATATAGATAGGAACAAAGCAAGAGAATCAATTCAAGGAATTTCGTTTATCAAAAGACGGTATAACTAACTCATAAGGAATAACTGTAACACAGAAATACTAAGCGCAATAAGAACAACTCAACAAGGGAGAAATAATACGAAATAACGATTTCATAATACTCGGTTCAACAATAAGGGAGTTAACATAAATCAAATAATTACAATTAAGAAAATATCAACTAAACATGGAATATCTAACTTCTTCCCAATTAAGACCAATTATTTACACGAGAGATAGAAATGAGGTTTTCCAAATAAAGATAAGCAGTTAGGAAGGATAATGTGACTATAGAAGGGTAAATGCCTACAGTTGAACAAGTAAAAGTCAATTAGGCCACAAGAATAACCAAAAAGGGCAAATAAATTTCGAGTAAGTCATGTAGAGGTGAAACTAATAACAGGGAACTCAATCGTATCAAGAACGACTTCATATTCGGTGATTACAAGGATCTAAGAACCTAAAGGATCAATTTACCACAAATAAATCCGAACACGCACTCGTCACCTCGCGTGCAAGGAATACAATCAACATAGAAGACTCAAATCCGAAGGAGAAGTCTCGCACACAAGGTTAGGCAAGATACTTACCTCGAACCAACCAAAATCCACTAGCAACCACGTTCTTGCCACGAGTACTCGACTCTAAATGGCCCAAATCTATTCAATTAAATCACACATTGTAAACAACATCTCAAGCAATGGATTCTACTATTAAATTTAAAGCTAAGATGCAAATTAGGTAAAATGACCAAAATGCCCCTCGGTCCCACGTCTCGAAATCGGGTAAAATTTATATTTCCAGAAACCTCATACTCTCACAAGTCTAACCATACCAAAATCATCGAAATCCCATAACATTTCGACCCTCAAATCCAAGATTTTATCCAAGAGGGTATTCCAAACTTTTCCAACAAAATTTACGGATTAAATGCCAAAACTTATAATGGATTTGAGTTATATAACCAAAATTAAGTTGAGAACACTCACCCCGTTGACCTCTCCAAAAATCTCTTGAGAAATCGCCTTAACCGAGCTCCAAATTGACAAAAAGGAAAAATGGGAACGAAGTCCCATTTTCAGGACTTAACCTTCTGCCCAGACACATTTTCCGCTTCTGCGGAAAAATAAGCCGTTTCTGCGGCTCTCGCTGAGGGTCGAACTTCCACTTTTGCGGAACAACAATCGCTTCTGCGATTACGCTTCCGCAGAAAATATTCCGCTTCTGTGGAAAATTGGAGGAAGCCCAGCTTCTGCTTCTGCGATTGACCAGTCGCTTCTGCGGTTCCCAAGCCGCAGAAGCGAAAATACCAGAACTTCTGCTGCTGCAACATTTTTCAACACGGAAATGCCCCGTTAAGCATCCGAAACACACCCGAGGACCCCCGGACCTCAACCAAAAGCACCAACACGTCTTAAAACATCATCCAAACTTGCTACAATCATCAAAACACCTCAACTAACACAAAAATCATCAAATTACATCGAATTCAAGCTTAAGTTCTTTTAAAACTTCCAAAACACGTATTCGATCAAAAACCCAACCAAAACACGTCCGAATGACCTGAAAATTTGCACACACATCCCAAATGCCATGACGGAGCTACTGAAACTTTCAGAATTCCATTCCGATCCTCGGATCAAAATCCCACCATCGGACCGGAACTTCAAAAATTCAAACTTCGGCATTTCAAGCCTAAATTAGCTATGGACCTCCAAAACACATTCTGAACACGCTCCCAACCCCAAAATCACCTAACGGAGCTAACAAAACCATCGAATTCCCATTCCGAGGTCTTCTTCACACTGTTCCGACAACGTACCACTTTTCAATACTTAAGCTCTCATTTAGGGACTAAGTGTCCCAAAACTCTCCTAAAAACCCAACATCGAACGTCCCGACAAACCAAAATTGCAGAAATAAACTTAGGGGAAGTAGTTAATAGGGGATATGGGCGTGAACTCTGAAAACAACCGGTCGGGTTGTTACAATAATGTTAATCCAAACTGAAGCACTTACGTGGAGTGGTTTCGAATGCTACAATAAGTGGTTTGATGCTTCCATCAGATTCAGGTTCCTCTAGCTCTGCCTTCTTAGCAATATTCAAGAAAACTTCTTCTAGCACTGTAAGACATGTGGATGTTCCATATGCCAAACTTCATTCAACGATTTGCTGTTTCAGTAAAGAACTTTTGATGCAGATGTGCCAAGAATATTATGTTGTTTGGCAAACTTACACACACATATTAAAGCAGAATATGAGAAATGTTATATTATTGATACGTCTGTTGATTCTCTTGTCGTGAGAAATAACAAATGCTAAGCATGACTTATCTTCCTCTTTTGGTATGACATCTAACTCAAATCAAACAAAAAAAATATATTTCAGTAGCATGATTTTATTATTAATAAAAAATATTAAGAAAAAATTCTTAGTAAATGGACATGTTTGAAGAATTCTTTGACAATCTCTTTACATTTCTTGTTTGTCACATTTCCATCACTTTCTGATGATTTAATTCTCAATTTCCCATCCTTACTTTGAACTAAAACATGTAGAGATTTAGAAATATATATATTCAACATTCACACCTGGAAGGAAAAATAGTAAAACAGAAGGGAGTATTGTACCTGAGATGCATAATTGCAAAGTGATTAAAACGCTTATCAATTTACTAATCGACCATCTATGACATATTAATCGAACAATGAAAAGTCACAAAAAATAATTTTGGGGTGCAATTTCCCAGCACATTTTTCGGTGATAAGAAAGGCAACTATAAGTTTTTAAAAATCTAATATATGCAAGAGGCGAAGTTTAGTTAGTTTTAAAACTGACTGTGAGGAGTGGGAATGGAGGAAGTGGGAGTAGTTGGTGGTTTCTATTGATTGAAAAAATTTAAAAATTCTGAATGTTTTAAATTTCAAAAAACGTGTCATTTACATTATCTTAAATAAATTTGAACTCCAACGTGCCAAGTTTTTATAAAAATCCAACGTGAGAGTCCATGTTTGTAGTTAAGTGGGAATGTTTAAAAAATTTAAATTATTTACTATTTTTTATTATGCTTGAATTTCCAAATGTATTGGATGTTTGTCTTAAAATTTAACACTTAATAATTTTTTCTTGTGCCACTTGGCCTTTCCTAATCTATATAGATAGATTTAATAAATAATTTAACAAAAAATAGTTTATATATATATATATATATATATATATATATATATATATATATATATATATATATATATATATATTGTCTAATATTGTAGCTATATTTGTTCTGTATTCTGAGCACAAAAAAAAAGGAAATAGAAAAGAAATTAAAAGAAGGAGCCGTATAAAATATTATTTGTAGTTATGGAGAAAGTGGATAACTTATGGAGTTAGGTTAGGATACCCATGTTTGGAAAGATGATCGTGGGTTTTGTTTTGTTTTTTTTTTTTTTTAATATTTATTCATGTTTCTTTGTGAATCAAATTTCAAAAGTGGAAGTCAGTTTCTAACGTGGATCAAAGTAGTTTTTTTTCTTTGATTTTTCAGGTTTAACAAATATTTTTTTAAAATAGTCCAATAAACGTGGGACTCAATACTGATGAAACTGAATTGGAAGTTTTAAATTTTTTGAACTTGTTTTAACAAATAAAAAAACAATCAGCCCAAAAACGTGGGACTACTTTTGTATTAATAAGAATAACTGCAAAAATAAAATCGTGGGAGAATTGGAAAAAAACGTGGGAGGAATGGAAGTTTTCAAATAAAATAAAATTTTATTTTATTTTGTTGATTTGTAGTTTGAATTTGAAACTCCAACTATCTTGAAGAGTTGTCCTAATTTTGGACATATGTTAGAATTGTAGGTATTCCACTTGTTAGCCTAACATGCTTTTGCCTTTGTTATTCTATATAGATAGATTCTTGTAATGGTAACATTTGTGGCTAATTGTTTTTCTTTCTAAATGACTTGTCCAAAAGTGATAACATAATTAGAAATAAATTTCATAAATTAAAGTGATCACAAAGTGTAAGCTACAATATTTAAAAAATGTAGTCTCCCATCTCCATAAGTTTTTTCTCACTTCATGCTAGTCTTTTGCAATAAAAGTTCGTATGTATTAGGAAGAATTTAAATTATTTTATTTTCTTTTAACACTTGCAAAATATAATTATTTAACTTTATGATGGCTATTTCTATTCTTTCTCATACTCTTCTCTTATGTTGTAAGCATATCCATATTGATTTATTTTCTTTGTTATTGTTTAACCAAAAAATGAAATTTTGACTAAAGCTATAATTTAGAAGAATACGGGTTACTGATAATCGCAAGAATGTATAAAAGAAAGTAATTAGGATTGACAGAATATAATTGAATAAAATAAGTAAACCAAAGTATATTTAGATGAACTTGCGTGTCCTTAAAATTGTTCCGCCCTCTCCCTTTTATAGATATTTTGGAGATATATGTCTTGTTTTGTCATAATAAGGCTATTATGGGCAATTAATAATATTGAATGCTACGTTACATAATTATTATTGTCACGATCCTAGTTCACCAATTGTGAACACGTCATGACGGCACCTAGTCTTCGCGACTAGGTAAGCCTAACACAAATTGCGGAAGTAACAACATTTTCAAAATTTTAATCAAAATCTAAATAACATGAGAAATGTGTACAGTTGCCGCTTGGCACATACACTTCAACACTTTAAAATTCTGAAACTATCCCAAAGACCCGAAAACCCATGGGCAACACAGGCTAAGAGTAATACATAACACTGCTCTAATCATCTGGAAAGTCTATAACAAGGAAGAATGGAATAGCATCTAACTAACTAAAGGGGTAGAGTGAGAGGGAGACATCTCCGGTCTGCGGACACGGTAGATATACCTCAAGTCTCTGAAATGCTCCCTGCAGCTACTGATAATGCGCCTGCGTAGAAGTACCTGGATCTGCACATGAAAAATATGTACAGAAGAGGCGTGAGTACACCACAGCGGTACTCAGTAAGCGCCAAGTCTAACCTCGGTTGGGTAGTGACGAGGAAAGGTCAGGGCCCTACTAAGGAAGAAATAATACAGCAGCAAAAATATTAACAGTATAGAAAT
Source organism: Nicotiana glauca (assembly GCA_026770625.1). Lineage (NCBI taxonomy): Eukaryota > Viridiplantae > Streptophyta > Magnoliopsida > Solanales > Solanaceae > Nicotiana > Nicotiana glauca. Next base: position 178,946 of record MU671529.1, on the reverse strand, counting down.
CTGACGAAAACTAATGAACGCATCAGTACAATAAGGCAGATCAATGAAATAATAATACTACAAAGACAGAACATAAGCACAGAGTAAATACAGCTAAATTGCAAGAATGCCAACGAGGGTCTCCCAGGATACTGTCCTGTAGCCCTTTCCTCAACTGTCTAATGGATCTCCCGGGATACCGTTCCGTAATCCAACTCTCATATCAATATCAAGGATCTTCCGGGATACCATCCCGTAGTCCAATCATCAGCGTGTAGGGGAATCTCCCGGTATACCGTCCCGTAGTCCCAAAATAAAAGTGCAGGGGGATCTCCCGGGATACCGTCCTGTAGTCCCAAAATAAAAGTGCAGGGGGATCTCCCGGGATACCAACCCGTAGTCCCAAAATAAAAGTACAGGGGGATCTCCCAGGAATCAAACCCGTAGTCCCAAAGTAAAAGTACATGGGGATCTCCCGGGAACCAAACCCGTAGTCCCAAAGTAAACAAACAAGGGGAGAGCTCCCGAAATTTCCACATCCGTAGTCCCAATGTAAATGCGCAACCAAAATCAGAGGAATATCCAGAAGTGAAGTACATCAATGCAACAACAACTCAAAATATCAAATAATTACCAAACTCATGGCAAATAATAGTAGATCATAACCTAATATGCTTCATAGAGTGCAAACAAGGAAGTTTAAGCAAATAGGCAGGTAATTCCACTAAATGTGTTTTTCTATACTAGCACAAGCTATAATAGCAAGTAGAATAAGTCAAATATGAAAGAAATTGAGTTCAGGTATTTTAAGTAAAAATTCGGGTTTTCAACAATTAGCTCAAGTACGCGCTCGTCACCTCACGCACAAGGCATTCAATTACCAAATATCATATCCTAAGGGACAAAGTCCCCCACACAAGGTTAGACAAGCCACTTACGTCGATCAAGTGCAAGTCAACCTAAAATCACGCTCTTGCCACGAGTATCTGACTTCAAATGGCTCAAATCTATTCAATTAAATTGCATATTATAAATAATAATTCAAGTAATTTATTCTACAATTAAATTCTAAGCTAATACGCGAAATTATGTAAAATGATCAAAATACCCCTCGGGCCCCACGTCTCAGAACCGGGTAAAATTTATATTTCCATAAACCTCGCACTCTCACGAGTCTAACCATATCAAATTTATAAAATTCTCATATCATTTTGACCCTCAAATCAGTGATTCTATCCAAGAGGATTTTCTACCATTTTCAACAAAATTCTCAGATTAAACACCAAAAGTTGCGATAAATTCGAGTTATACAACCAAAATTGAGTTAAGAATATTTACCCCAATGTTTTCCTTGAAAATCTCTTGAAAAATCGCTTCACCCGAGCTCCCTTGGTCCAAAAATGTTAAAATTGGCCGAAACCATAAAACAAAGCTTCTGCCCAGGTATTTACTCTTCGCGATCACGGAAATTGCTCTGCAATCGTGAAGAACAACTTTTCTTCGCCCAAAATTTGCTCTTCGCGATCGCGGTAAACACTTCGCGATCGCGATGAACAATTCCAGCTCCTCCGGACAGCCTTCAGTATAACAGTCATAACTTTTTACACATAACTCCGAATGACAAATAGTTTGATGTTATGAAAACTAGACACATAGGGCTATAACTTTTATATGTTTCTCATTTCCTAAATCCTTATACATTGTGAGATATAAGCTTCCAAATTCATTTATGTGTATTAGAGATCCTTCTCGGACAACCTATAGTATAACATCCATAATCTTTTCTACAGATATCCATATTACTATTTCTTTAGATTCCTGGAATCTAGACTCGAAGGGCTACAACTTTCGTTTTTGAATCACCTCAAAATTCCTTGTAGATAAAAAGATATGAGCTTCCGAAGTAGGATCAATGCAACAGAAATTTCCTTCTTCGCGATCGCGAAGCACTGGCAATTTTTTAGCATTTTACTCACCGCGATCGCATCCAATTCCCCGCGATCGCATAGAGCACTACTGTAGCCAAAAACCAGCAGCTAAAAATAGCTTAGAAATGGTCCGGAACCACCCCGAAACTCATCCGAGTTCCCCCGGGACCTCAACCCAACATGCCAACCAATCCTAAAACATTATTCAAACTTATTCCAATTATCAAAACACCTCGAGTAACACTAAAATCATCGAATTACATCAAATTCAAGCCTAATTTCTTTTAAAACTTCAAAAACACGCATTCGATCAAAAACCCGATCAAACCACGTCCAAATGACCTGAAATTTTGCACGCACATCCCAAATGACATGACGGTGCTACAGCAACTTCCGGAATCCCATTCCAACCCTCGGATAAAAATTTTACCTGTCAACCGGAAATCGCCAAAATACTAACTTTCGGCATTTCTAGCCTAAATGAGTTACGGGCTTCCAAAATACATTCCGAACACGCTCCCAACCCCGAAATCACCTAACGAAGCTAACGGAACCATCAGATTTCCATTCTGAGGTCGTCTTCACATTGTTCCGATTACGAACCATTTTTCAACACTTAAGCTCTCATTTAGGGACTAAGTATCCCACAACACTCCGAATCCAAACACCGAACTTTCCCACAAACCAAAATAGCATAAATGAACTTAGGGGAAACAGTTAATAGGGGTTCGGGGCATAAATTCTGAAAATGACCGGCCGGGTCGTTACAATTATATTTAAGACAAATTATCTAACGTTTCTAGAATTTAAGGCTTATTAAATACTGTTTTTGGACTCTCATGTGTTGTTAGATTTATTCTCTTGATTCTTCTTGATTCTTGAATTTAAATGTCTTGAATAGGTACGGTCGCTGAATTCTTTGAATGACCGCTCGTGCCTCTTCCTTTACCTTTGCTCGCATCCATTGCCACTCGTGCCTCTTGGCTAGTTGTAACTCTTTGATCATTTGAGCAATCTACATGTCACGATACGTCATCTCCATACTACTTTAATATGTAACTCAATTTTTCCAATACATATAGTCCCCCCACTTGCCATTTATTCATCAATTGAATATTTGGGAAGTGGATTTTATTAAAACAGGAATTTTTTTCACCATTAATGTTGTGACAGGATTGACGCTTCAATTGTCACTTCCATTTAATGCATTTCACATGTGTCACCTTCCTATTGGTTCTGCAGTTTTGCAGCACTTTTTTAGGCCTTCTTTTTGGCTTCCCTATTCACGAAGTGTCAGTTATCATTATTATGGTCCTTCCATCATTGCACTTTTTCCTTTGACGGTTGCTCATCAGTATAAATATAACTTTTTTCTTTGTCTTTACCTCATAAAGTTTACTGAACACTTTATTTCTCAAATCTTTGTTTGTTTCTTCCTCATATCATCCTTTTTCATTATGTCTTCATCGAACCCTAACCCTAGAAGGGCTTCCATTGTTGATAACTTCCCTAGTGCTCTTAGTAGGGGCAGAAGGGGAGGTAGGCACCGTAGTTCGGGATCTGCACAAGGCTCTTCTGTTTTATCTCCTAGTTCTGGTCCTTCTTCTAGAACCAGAGGTTCCCTTTCTCAAAAATCTTCCTCTAGGGGTAAAGAACCTTCTGAACCATTACGTGAGCCTTTAGTAGAAGAGATAGTCCCTATAAAATTGTCTTTTTATCATGCAGGGAATCTCTTAGGAATCAGGTTTCTACTTTAGATCGTGCTGATGCTTTTCCCACTCAGATTACAGAAACTTTGGCTCGTGTAGTTCGTAAAAATTGCCATTGGAGTGATGACTTTCCTATTATTATTCCTAACCCAAATCAGAGAATCACTTCTTACTTGATGGGGTTTTCTTTTGTTTATACATACCCTTTCACCTTAGGGTTCAAACCAGTTATTGACCCAGTCATTCTTGATTTTTATCGTTTCTTCGATATTTGTTTGGGTCAAATTTGCCCAATCATATGGAGGGCTATTTCCTGTTTAGGGCATTAACCAATTTAGTTGGTGTTCCCTTTAATTTCCCTCACCTAATTCATCTTTACTCCCCTGGGCTTTTTCGCAATGGTGTTTTCACACTAGTAGCTAGGACTAAGAGGGTTTTGGTGAGCCCTGAGGATGTCAAGGACCGTGTTGGTATGCTCGGTTTGTTGCTGCCCCCACTGTTGGTTTAGTGGGTGAAGATAACGTTCCCTTCCCTGAGAAGTGGAACTTTGCACGTAAGTCTTTTATCATGTTCGTGCCTTTTTTCCTTCAAGTTTATCAACTTTTCTATGTTTGCTTTTCTTTTTCCTTTTTAGAAACCATGGGATTTGTGGAAGATGTTCCCAATTTTCGTGGCTAGGTAGACAGATTACTGAAGACCGCACCAATGGATGGGAGGTCTTGGAAGACTCTTTCTAACCGTTTTGGTTGGAGAGTAAAGACTTATGGTAAGAGCTTCTTATTTTGTTTCATCTTTCATGCATATGTTTCTCTTTATGGCTATAATTTAAATCCATCTTTTTATCAGGATTTGCTATTCGAGGAATTACTGCCGAGGTAGTTGCGGCTTCCCGTGCCTCTTCGAGAACCCGTATCTCTTTTGAAAAGGGCTCAAGAAATAGTCTTGGGTTCTTCGTCGAAGAGAAAAGCCGTTGAAGAAGAAGATTCCGAAGAAGAGGAAGATGGGGGCTCTTTGGTGACAAGGCCTCGAGCTCGAAGACGCAATATTTCCGATGACGAAGCAGAGGCGTCTCTCCGTCATTCCTTTCCTCTTACTGAGTTCATTGAAGCCCTAATAGTAATTCCTGACGATGACGTTGACCCTGGTGATACTCGTGAGTCCATTGAACAACTTTTTATTAGTGGTTTTGATAGTGGAAGTTTAGGGCATGTTTTAGATGAAACACCCCTAGCCTCTTTTTCAACTCTCGTGCCTGTGATTCCTTCGTTGCCACCCCCTGCTGTTACTGTTCCTTCCTCAACTATTCTTACCTCGACTGTTCTTACCTCTTCTACCAATCCTCCTTTGACAATTCCACCTCCAATCGTTCATCATACTGTGGTTGGTTCTTCAAGTAGAAATGCCACTATGAGGAAGGTGGTTATTGAAGTTCCTGCTGAGAGAAGCCTTTTAAGGAAATCAGGTCAGGTAGATGTATGGCTGGAGCCTTTGATTGGCTCAATTGAAAAAGCAAAGCTGGAGAGCCATAGTTCCCTGACTCTGATGAACGGTATTGTGCACACTACTTTGAAGGTATTTACCATCTTTTTTTTTTTACTTTGTAATTTCTTATCTTTGGGATTCTAATTTCTCTTTCCCCTTTTTTAGGCCAATCTTATCGGTACAGAAATTATGAACAGAATCCCCCTCTTGGACCAGATAGCACGTGATTCTCAGTTAGAGGCATTCAATTGGATGGAGCAGTTCGAGAGTTTACAAATTGATATGGAATTCTTACAAGAGAGCAAGAGTACCTTAGAGCAGCAGGTGCGAGATTTAACCTCAAAGTTAGCAGTTGCAGAAGCTTCTTCAAGCCAAGCAGAAAAAGAAAAAGAGCATCTCGAGTCTTCCTTCTCAGAACAGAGAGTTGAAGGTTCTTTTGAGTCAAAAAGAGACTTACTCTGGGATCTCTTGCAAAGCTTAACTCAAGCACAAGAAGACCTTCGAGTCTCTTCTGATAAGTTGCGTGATTTAGAAATCTCCCATACCTCTCTTCAAATTTCTTACAACTCTACCCCGGCTGAAAATGTGGAGCTAAAGAATGAGATTGCTGATTGGAAAAGGGATTATGAGACCCTTGAAGAGAAATATGGTATTGAGGCAAGTTGTGCATTTCTGAACTCACGTCGTGATACCTTGATTGAAGTTGGCTAAGAAAATTTCAACTTAGAGTGTGAGTTGGCTAAGATCAATGAAATCATTGAGAAGGCTCAACAAACTCAAAATTTTCCTTCTCCTGTGGTCGAAGCTTCCGTGAATGTTGAAGTTGATATGTGTATCCCAACTCTTCCAAGACCTATCGAGCATGTTGCTGCGAGTCAAGATCATCCCGCAACTGTTGATGCACCTGCCCAAGTTGAGCATGTTGCCGTTGATGCACCTTCTTCAGTTCCCTCATCTCCTTAGTGATAAATTTTGAATTCTCTCTTTTTTGCAGGTACCTTTTTGGAAGGTTATGTTTAAAACCCTTGGTTTCATTTGAGGGTTTATTTTGAAAAATTGTAACCAAACCCTTAGCTTCAATTTAGGGTTGATTTTGGAAACGCAAATCCCCAAGTCCTTTTGTGGGGCAATCTGTATAAACAATTCGTAGTTCTTCGACTAAGTTTTTACTTAGTCTTAAACTTTAATATTTTAGAAGTTTTCTCGTTACTATATTGAACTTCTATTTAATTTATTCTTGCCTTTATTTTCAAGGACTTATAGAATAATTTGCATTTTTATTCTTTAGAAAATGCTTCTGTTAACTTCATGAATAACTAAATTAAACATGAATTTTATAAAAGAGGGCCCTTTTATATTTCGACACTTAATGAAGAAGACGTCTCAACTTCATAATGGTGTTAACATACGATGAGAGAAACATGAACACACATGTTTCTTTTGAAATAATATTGACAAGTTTTAATTTGAACTTTGTCTAGTTTTAAATAATACTTTACATGTATTTCAATTACATCTATAATTTTCTCGTAACTATTTTTCTTGTAACAGATTTTTAAGAAAAAATAATAAACACAAGGTTTTTCTTTATAACCTATTTCAGAATAATAAACACGAGGTTTATCTTTATAACCCGTTTTAGTACAAAGCTTTTACCCTAACTACAGTAAGGTTTTCTTTGGCCTTGGCTCATGACTTCGTGACTTTTACTCTGCACTTGACTTTTTCAAGCTTGATTTTTCCTCAATCTTTTTTGCCTTCTTTATACACATACTCGTGTATATTATGTTTTCCCCAAGTGTTTGAGTGTTGAAGTATGAAGTCTCGAGCACTTTATTGTTTCTCTCATTTGGTACTTTTCCCGAAAAGATAAAACATACGAGACTCAGAGGTGCGATTATAGATAAAGACTGCTTAACCCGTTTGTATTTCTATCAGAATAATTGTAACCTTATGCCAGGAATTTTAGTTTATTCTGTGTGCCTTACAGGTTGTGACTCATCATTTAGTTCGGGTTAGCTTTTTGCCTATCATCTAAAATCGTTAGTAAAATTTTAACAATTCAACAATAAACTTTAAAAGATGGGTACTTGACCGTGGGTATTCCTTAGAAATAGCATCTCTTCAGGTGAACAACGTTCCAATGTGAAGGTAATACTTTACCATCCATTGTTTCTAACTCATATGCTCATTTTCCTGCAATTCCACAGATCCTATAGGGTCCTTCCCATGTTGGACTTAATTTTCCCGTATTAGCTGTCTTTGTAGATTGAAAAATCCTTTTGAGCACAAATTCCCCAATTTTGAAGAATATGAGGCGTGCTTTCCGGTTGTTGTACCGTTCTATGACTTGCTTTTGTGCTGCAATTCTTACTAATGCAGCTTCCCTTTGAGGCTTACACGCATTTCTTCGTCATTAGACTCTTCTATTGCATGTGAGAACCTCGTACTTGGATCTCCTTTCTCAACTGGAATTCAAGCTTCTGCTCCATAAACCAATGAAAATGGTGTTTCTCCCGTACTTGTTTTTGTTGTTATGCGATATGCCCACAAAACACCAGGTACCACTTCTGGCCAATTTCCTTTTGACTCTTCCAAATGCTTCTTTAAATTATTGATAATAACCTTGTTTGTTGACTCTGCTTGCCCATTACCCACTGGATGATAAGGTGTGAATGTAATCCTTTTAATTTGCCAGCTTTGAAAGAATTCTATGATTTGAGCTCCTATAAACTGAGGCCATTATCACATACAATTTCCTTTGGTACACCAAATCGGCATATGATATTTCACCAAATAAAATCTTTGACTTCCTTTTCTCGTACCTATTTGAATGCTCCTGCCTCTACCCATTTAGTAAAATAATCAGTTAGTACAAGCAGAAATTTTACCTGCCCTTTTGCTTGTGGTAATTGTCCCACGATATTCATTCCCCATTTCATAAACGGTCACAGTCCAATGACTGGATGTAATAAATCCGCAAGTCTATGCATATTATTACCATATCTTTGAGATTTATCACATTTGGCCACGAAACTTTCTGCTTCTTCTTCCATTTTAGGCCAGTAATAACCTGCCCTAATTAAGGTTCTCACCAGTGATCTTCCTCCAGCGTGATTCCCACAATACCCCTCGTGTATTTCCCTCATTACGTACACCGTTTGAGAAGGTCCGAGGCATCTGGCTAAGGGACCAAGAAACATTTTACGATATAGGTTTCCCTTGTTTAAGCAATATCGAGCAGACTTTTTTCGAAGCGCATGAGCTTTTTTCTTGTCATCAGGGATGGTTCCATACTGCAAAATAACAATAATTTCGTTCCTCCAATCCCAAGTTAAATTATTAAAATTTACCTCATTCTTGTCGGGGTCAAGAACTGAATGAAATAAATGAATAACTGAGGCACTTGCATCACGTGCTACGTCAGCCGTAGATGCGAGATTATCTAAGGCATCTGCTTCGAGATTTTCATCCCTTGGTATTTGTGTAACTTTCCAGGTTTGTAATTGCTTTATCAATTCCCGCACCTTTTCTAAATATTGTTGCATCCTTGTTTCCCTTGCTGTATAAGTCCCCAGCATTTGATTAACCACGAGTTGTGAATCGCTTTTGATTATAATTTGATTTATGCCAAGTTCTCATGCCAATTCTAAACCTGCAATCACAGCCTCATACTATGCCTCATTGTTAGTTATAGAATGACATTTGATAGTTTGTCGAATGGTTTCACTCGTAGGTGGTACCAGAACAATCCCTAAACATGCACCTTTTATGTTAGATGAACCATCAGCGAATAAAGTCCAAGTTCCTGGATTAGCTCCATTGAGCACCTGTAATTCTTTTTTTGCTTCTAATTGCATCCCTTGGCTAAAATCAGCCACGAAATCAGCTAGCACTTTTGATTTTATAGCAGTTCTAGGTTGGTATGTGATTTCGTATTCATAACTCTATAGCCCACTTAGCCAACCTACCTGATAACTCATGATTATGTAATATATTAAGGGCAGGCGGTTACTACAGCAATAGGATGACACTGAAAGTAAGGTCTTAATTTCCTATATGACATGATTAATGCAAGTGAAAGCTTTTCTAATTGAGGATACCGCGTCTCCGCATCTAACAAAGATTTACTAACATAATAGATAGGGGATTGTTTACCTTGTTCTTCTCGAACCAAAACAACACTTACCGCTACTTCTGAAACAACAAGGTAAATAAGTAGTCTTTCCCCAGCTTTTGGTTTTGCTAGCAAAGGTGGATTTGATAAGTATGTTTTCAAATTCCTGAGTGCCTGTTGATATACCTCATTCCATTCAAAATGATCCTACTTCTTAAGGGCTAAGAAGAATTTAAAAAACTTCTCTAATGATTTAGAAATGAATCTTCCCAAGGCTGCAATCCTCCCTGTTAATATTTGAACTTCTTTCTTGCTCGAAAGTATATCAGGGATTGCTTCAATGGACTTAATCTGTGCAGGATTCACTTCAATACCATGATTAGAAACAAGAAAACCTAAGAACTTACCTGATACAAGACAAAATGCACATTTTTCGGGATTTAACTTCATATTAAATTTCCACAAAATTTTAAACGTTTCAAACAGATGCAATATATGATCTCTTGAGTGCTAAGTTTTAACGAGCATATCATCTATATAGACCTCCATAGTTTTTCCCAAATGCTCTTGAAACATTTTGATAACTAACCTCTGATACGTTGCTCCTGCATTCTTTAGACCAAAAGGCATTACTTTATAATAGTAAGTCCCCATGTCTGTTATGAATGAAGTTTTTTCTTCATCTTTCGGATCCATTTTAATCTGATTATAACCTGAATATGCATCTAAAAAACTTAACAACTCATGCCATGTAGTAGCATCAATTAATTGATCTATATGAGGTAATGAAAAATAATCTTTAGGACAAGTTTTGTTAAGATATGTATGGTCTACACAGACTCGCCATTTACCATTCTTTTTAGGTACCACAACAGTGTTAGCTAGCCACTCAGGATACTTTACCTCGCGAATAGAACCATTTTTTTAACAATTTGTGTACCTCATCCAGAATCACCTGATTTTTTAAAGTGTCATGCTTTCTTTTCTTTTGTTTGATAGGTGGATGGGATGGGCCCTCATTCAACTTGTAAGTCATTACCTCCGGTGGTATACCTGTCATATCATAATGGGACCAAGCAAAATAATCTGTATTAGCTTTTAAAAATTCAATCAACTTACGTTTCATATCCGGGCTGAGATTGGCTCCTATATATACTTTCATTTCTGGCCAGTGTACAAATAAAACCACTGCCTCCAACTCTTCTATCGTCGTTTTGATGTTTTCATTTTATTCTGGTTCTTGAATGGAATCGGGCCTTGAATCCACATCTATTTTCTCTTGTTCAGTTGAGATTGACATTATGTTATCCTCAACTGGATTCTATAATTGCTATTTCTCTTCATCCTTTGCACTTAAATTCGCCACGGGGTTGATGCTCCTGGATGTCATGTGGTCTCTCCTAATTTGACATATTCCCCATGGCACTGGAAATTTAATGACTTGATGCAAGGTTGATGGAACAACATCCATGTCGTGGATCCATGGCCTACCAAGAATTATATTGTAAGCCATTTTCATTTCCACTACTTGAAATTTTGTGTCTTTGATAATGCCTTATGCGAATGTAGTAAGCATCACTCCCCCTTTTGTTACAACACTGAAATTGTCAAATCCTGACAAAGTATGCGCTTTTGGTACCAATCTATCTTCTACTTGCATCTCATGTAGCACTCGTAACAAAATAATGTTCACAGAACTACCTGGATCAATTAAAACTCGTTTCACGTTAGTGTCATGTACAAATAAAGATATTACCAGTGCATCGTTATGTGGAATTAATAGACCCTCGTTATTTACATCATCGAACATAATATTTTCTTCCTCTAACACATGTCGCAGCCGCTTCCCGTGGGTAATTGTAACTTTGGAAATCTTGTTAGCTACAGTATATGATTCTCCATTGATGTCTTCACCCCCATTTATAACGTTGAAAGTTCTTTTGGGAGACTGTGGTTTTGGAGGCTCCTACCTGTTTTTCATGTATGCTTGTTTACTTTTCTCACTGAATAACTCAGTCAGATACCCCTGCAAAAACCTACAATCTGTCATTTTATGCCCGTGATCGTTATAGAATTCGCACCAATTATCAGGGTTTTATCTTTTTGGATTTGATCTCATCTCCTTCAGCCATCGTACCTTATCCCCCATGCTTCTTAAAACAACTACGAGTTCAGAAGTGTTCACGTTGAAATTGTAACCACCAAACCTTACCTTCAAACTTCTATTGTCATCTCGTGACTCATGAGTGTTGCGATCGTTCCTGAATCTTGATGAAGATCCTGACTCTTTATTATTTAATCTGTGATCGTACCTTTGATTGTCCTGCTTTGTCCGTGAGTCTTTTCCCGCAGGTCCCATATATGGCTCGTACCTATTTTTACCGGACCTTTTTCAGTTTTCGCACGTCTTGAACTCGCCTTTTCTGCTTTTTGAAATCGAGGAACAATGTCTTCTTCTATCCTCAGCTTCGTATTGTACATGTTGTAAACATCATTCCATGTTGTAGCTGGGAATTCATGGAGGCTTTCCTTGAGTTGCCTCGTAGCTTCTGAACTCTTTTCATTCAAATTGCTTGTGAAGGCTATAGCTGCCCAATTGTTAGGTACACGCGATAATGTCATTCTTTCACGTTGGAATCTATCCACGAATTCCCTAAGCAATTTTGAGTCTCCTTGCTTGATCCTGCTTAGTCAAATCGTTGCCTTTTACGCCGGTTGTAAATTCAGTAACGTGGTCTCGTGGGTTTGTTGTTCCATTATACTTTGGAATATCAAGCATTTTGAACTTCTTTGGAACTGGGAGGGGAGCAGCACTTGGCTTCCAGGGCTGTTGATAATACTTATCCATATCTACCCCTTTGATCACGGGTGGCACCCCGGGTATTTGCTCTATGCGGTCACTTTGCTCCTTGAGTTGCTTCTACAATGTTAGTACTAAGTTTTATAAATCAGAATTAACTAAATTACCTGGTTCTCCCTCCTGTTACTCACTGGGGGTTCCACTGCTACCTGAATTAACAAGTCAGGAACGAGGGTTCTCCAGAGTATTATTATTTGGTGTGGGTGTGGGTGGAGCAGCGGGTAATTGGCTAACAAAAGCCTAAAGAGCTTTGTTGACCTGCGAGGCAATGAGTTTTTGCAAGGCTTCATCCATAGATTCAACATTTTTGAATTGAGCCTGTCTATCTGTATGAGATCCATCAGGAGTGCCTTCACAAGACCACCGTAGAGAGGCTCGTGGAGACGGTATCAGTGCGTTATTGTCTTGCGGATCTCCTTGAAGTTGTTGGTTTGTTTGGTTTTCTTGATTTCCGTAGTTCCTTGGATGTTGTCATTGTTGTTTGACATGGTTGGTGTAACAAGGAAAGTTAAGTTAAAATGGAATTGATTATCATATTCCCGGTAACGGAACCAATTTGTTTAACTAAAAAATAAATTTTGACTAAAGCTATAATTTAGAAGAACACGGGTTACTGATAATCACAAGAATGTATAAAATAAAGTAATTTGGATAGCCAGAATATAATTGAATAAAACAAGTAAATCAAAGTATATTCAGATGATCTTTCGTGTCCTTACAATTCTTCAGTCCTCTCCCTTTTATAGTTATTTTGGAGATATGTGTCTTGTTTTTGTCATAATAAGGCTATTATGGGCAATTAATGATATTGAATGTTACGTTACATAATCATTATATTTAAAATATATTCTCTAATGTTTCTAGTATTTAAGGCTTATTAAATACTGTATTTGGACTCTCATGTGTTGTTAGATGCATTCCCTTGATTCTCCTTGATTCTTGAATTTAAATGTATTGAATAGGTACGGGCGTTGAATCCTTTGAATGACCAGCCGTGCCTCTTCCTTTACCTTTTCTCGCATCCATTGCCACCCGTGCCTCTTGGCTAGTTGTAACTCTTTGACCATTTGACCAATCTACGTGTCACGACACATCATCTCCATACTACTTTAATATGTAAACTCAATTTTTGCAATACAATTATGGACATTTTATGCTCAGTAAATTTTTTATACCACTTAATTTTCACCTAAAAGTTATAATATACTCTTTCATCAAAAAAAGAAGAGAAAAGGTTAACATTATAATTTAATTAAACAGATAATCCTTTAATAAAATTTAAATAATTTAACTTTAATAAAAATTGAAATTATGAAGAGACAAAGAAGTAACTTAGATCGGTATTATATTCATTTAATCTTGAATAGACATTACATAAAAGCATAGTAAATAAGTAAATACAAGAAAAAAATCTTAGTGAGCATGACTCGTTCATATATTCTCTTTAAACTCTAGACCGCATGTTTAAAATTTTTAATTTTTTTCCACGCCATAAAGTTAACTTTGTTTACATGTAAAACAGAAAATAAAAGTATAGCATGACTATAATTAGAATTGAAAAGTTAAAACTCACCTAAAATATGCAAAAAGGTAGAAACTTATAACTCCCTTGTTGACCGATACCGGGGGCACCTCCAGTCTTGAAGGGCTTAGATGCCAAAAAGTTCATACAAAAACCATTCCCTCAAAGTGCCGCTCCGATACCCATTCCTAAAAAGTTTCGCATGCCCAATATACCCAAATATAACGGGACAACCGACCCTAATGAGCATGTTACCTCGTATACTTGTGGGATTAAAGGAAACAACCTGAATGATGATGAAATCGAGTGCGTGTTGTTGAGAAAATTTGGGGAAACTCTGTCGAAAGGAGCCATGATTTTGTATCAGAACTTGCCTCCTTACTCTATTGATTCGTTTGCTATGTTAGCAGGTGCCTTCGTGAAAGCACACGCCGGGGCCATAAAGGTATCAACGAGGAAATCAGATGTATCCAGGTTTCAGATATAGCAAGTGGAATTACCAACGGTCTCGGATGACTGGGCAGTACAAGATTTTATGCAGGGTTTGAATGAAAGGAGTTTAATTACGTCCTGACAATTAAAGTAGAATCTGATCGAGTATCCAGTTGTGACATGGTCGGATGTACATAACTGCTACAAATCAAAGATAAGGGCTGAGGACGACCAGTTAGGAGCCCCGTCAGGTTCAGTTCTTCCTAACAAATCGGCAACTAAGCCCCCGAGGTATACAGATAGGGAATCGAGGTCAAACAAAGTATGGTATCAGTCGTATGTCAATTGAAGAAACAATGGTTCGGGCCGAAATGCCCCTAGAAATGATCGGAGAAACGATCGAGGTCAAAAATCTCGAGGACTCATGAGTAAGAGTGGGTTCGATAAACACACTGACCCCTTGAAGGCACCTCGATTGTCGGAGTATAATTTCAGTGTAGACGCATCAGGGATTGTGTCAGCTATTGGAAGAATCAAAGATACCAGGTGGCCCAGGCCTATCCAAATTGATCTTTCTCAGAGGAATCCAAACTTGATGTCTAAGTATCATGTCACACGGCCATAGGACTGAAGATTACAGGCAGCTAAGCTCGTTTGTTCAACGAGGATCACCTTCAAGAACTTCTCATTGATCGAGCTAAAAACCATTTTAGGGAGAGAGATTCAAGAAAAAATGAGTAGGAAGAACCACAACATGTAATCCACATGATCGTTGGCGGTGTCGATGTCCCGTAAGGACCTATGTTCAGACGCACCAAGGTATCGATCACCAGAGAAAAACGAACTCGAAGCTATGTGCCCGAGGACACCTTATCATTCTATGACGAGGAAGCAGAAGGCATATCTCAGCCGCATAATGACGCCCTGGTAATTTATATCCTTTTGAATAAAATTCAAGTTAAACATGTTCTAGTGGATCCAGGTAGCTCAGCGAACATAATCAGATCGAGGTTCGTAGAACCGCTCGGCCTATAGGATCAGATTGTACCTGCATCCCGGGTCCTAAATGGCTTCAACATGGCAAACAAAACAACAAAAGGAGAGATAATCCTTCCAGTCAACGTGGCCGGGACCATACAAGATACAAAATTCCATGTCGTCGAAGGAAACATGATGTATAATGCCCTCCTAGGGATACCATTGATACATTACATGAGGGTGGTACCTTCAACTCTTCATCAGATGATGAAGTTCCCAACGGAGGATGGTGTGAAAATAGTCTACGGAAAGAAACATGGTGCAAAAGAAATGTTTGTAGTTGACGAAGTGACGCCGATACCAGAGCCTTCGACCTCAGAGAATTCAAGCATCAAAAGTAAAAAGGGGGCAAATAGCAATCACCGCCCCCAGGCTCGACGGAATCGGAACAACAAGTAATTGAAGACGGATGAGAGGATTTCCTTACTCCTCAAACCTTCGTCGTTCTCGAAGAGTCCGATGCAACCAAACCAACTATCGAGGAGGTAGAATAGGTCATACTGATCAAATATATGCCCGAGAGAAAGGTATACCTAGTAATGGGATTAACCCCCCAGCTCAGAAAAAAACTCATTCAATTTCTTATTGATAATATGGATTGCTTTGCTCGGTCCTATTAGATATGACAGGGATTTCACTGGAAATCACAACACACCGGCTAAGCATTGACCCCTAGTTCAAATTGGTAAAGCAAAAAAAGAGGCCCTAGTCTGAGGTAAAACATGCATTCATAAAGGACGAGGTAACCAAACTCCTTAAAATGGGGTCTATTCGAGAGGTAAAGTACCCCAAATTGTTAGCCAACGTAAATGTAGTTCCTAAAAAAGGAAATAAACTTAGAATGTGCACAGATTACAAGGATTTAAAAAAAGCATGTCCGAAAGATTCTTTCCCACTTCCCAACATCGATCGTATGATCGATGCCACAGCCGGCCACGAGATCCTAACTTTTCTCGACGCCTACTCCGGGTACAATAAAATTCAGATGAACCCAGAGGATCAAGAAAAAACTTCGCTTATCACTAAATTTGGAACTTATTGTTACAACGTAATGCCGTTCAGGCTAAAAAATGCAGCAGCTACGTACTAAAGCCTAGTTAACAAAATGTTCGAAGAACGGATAGGTAAAACAATGGAAGTTTACATTGATGATATGTTGGTTAAGTCCTTGTGCGTAGAGGACCAATTAACTCATTTGCAGGAAACGTTCAAAATTTTGAGAACATACAAAATGAAGCTTAACTCGGAAAAGTGTGACTTCGGAGTCGGCTCGGTTAATTCCTCGACTTCATGGTGTCAAATCAGGGCATCAAAATTAACCCCGATAAGATCAAGGCCATCAAGGATATCAAGGTCGTGGATAGTATGAAGGTCGTGCAAAGGCTAACAGGACGAATAATTGCCTTGGGTCAGTTCATTTTGAGGTCATTAGATCAGAGTCATAGGTTATTTTCTTTGCTCAATAAGAAATAATATTTTGCATGGACCGCGGAATGCCAACAAGCCTTGGAAGAATTGAAGCGTTACTTATCGAGCCCGCCTTTGCTTCACACCCCGAAGGAAGATGAAAAACTTTACCTATACTTGGCAGTATCTGAGATAGCGGTAAGTGGGGTACTAGTTCGAGAAGAGTAAGGTACGCAATTTTCTGTTTATTATATAAGCCGAACTCTAGGAGATACTGAAACTAGATACCCTAACTTAGAAAAATTAGCACTTGTATTGATAAGCGCATCTAGAAAGATAAAATCATATTTTGAATGTCATCCCATATGTGTATTAACAACTTACCCCATTCGAAATATTTTGCATAAGTCCGAGTTATCGGACTGGTTAGGCAAACCCCGAACGGCCATCAAGTCGCAAATCATAGCTGACTTTATGGCCGATTTTATGCCGACCCTCGTACCCAAAATGGAGAAAGAACTCCTACCAAGTCACGCCAGCTGCGCTCCACGTACGAAGAAGTAGAATCCAATTTTCGGACCTAACCTTTGAGGCCTAGGACCGCACCAGGGAACCAAGAAATAGTTATACCATCGGAAAGGGGTTAGACCGAGAAAAAAGATGAGGCCGAGAAAGAGAAGGGGAAATAGGGTATAAAGTCATTATCAACAAAAATGTACTTACGTTTCATATTCCATTCCTCGGGAAATGGCATCCTCTCAGAAGGAATCAGGTCGGAGGTCCTGACTCGGACAAACCGGCTCATCCACCCTCGATCTTTGTCTTCATCAATGATGGAGAAGACAGATTTCGTGGATCGGTGTTGCAGTTGTATCAGGCCACCTTGATAGAGATGAGGACTGTATATCCTGATTTGATGATTGAGGGTAAAAGGCATTCCCTCGACCTGTCTTGAGAAGAATCTAACCAGATTGAAGATGCGCCAGAATGAATGATAGATCTGGCCAAGCGTCACTTGGTATTGTTTGAAAAAATCAAGAATAACTAGATCAATGGGGCCCAGAGCTTGATCGGCACGGCCCAGCATGAATGGGTAGGTGTACACGCTTAAGTACCCTGCTTTATGAGTAGTGATGTCCTCTTTAGGGGAAGGGATCACTACATCTTTGCTCTCCCAGTTGCAGTCCTTTTTCACCTGCTAGAGCTCATCTTTGGTTATCAAACAGATGTATCAGGACATAAGCTCACATCGTCCTGGTGTCGAAACATGTTTTTCAATTTTGAAATCGGATGTTATTTCGAATGATGGGGCAATACAATCCTCAATGCACCATCGTTTTACTTTTGGTCGGCAGCGATGATAAGGAGATTTTTTCTTTTTGGGAATAGATTTAGATGTTTCTGCCATTACATTTTGGAAATACAAGAGAACAAAAAAGGGGGATGATGAACCAAGAACAAATTGAGAGAAGGGTGAACTCAGAAAGGTTGAAAGAGCTAATGAGATTTTGAGAACAATTTGAGAAGTAAGTTTGCAAAATTATGAAGTTGGCCTATTTATGGAAGTCACTTTGGCGTTTCTGGGAAGCCAAATATCCGACCGCCAGTCGCCCCTAATTAATGACTTTAGGGACTGAACGAAAGCAAACTTTCAGTCACTTCAGCTGCTGACACTACGAGATTAACATCAGGATCAAGACATCGGAGCATCGAAGATCAAATCGTTTCTTATCGATCTACTCTAAGAAATGTGAGGACTATCTGTATGCGGTCAAACTCATATGCCTTCGATTTATAGGTTCGAGAGGTTGTCTTAAGACTGAGTTCAGACAAGGTTGAGTTCGAGCTCGATAGACCTGACTCGAGCTCGAAGATAGGATACAGTGTCCGAGGATCGATGTACAATGAATACTGAAGCCGAGTATGATCGACGCCGAAATAATGCCGTTATGGATTTCTAACGGAATGAGCGAGATTCCCTCTCACGATCCCAAAATCACGGTGCAAATTCTGGAATAAAATTGTACAATTTTATATTCCGTACTAGAAGGTTAGACAACTGTCCCAATAAGATTTCTTACTGTAAATCAAAATGTGCCTTATTTAGGATTCCCTTATTATATAAAAGGGACCCCAATCATTTGTAAAGATCATATAATCATTGGCAAAGAAGATATTATCTTACTTTTATGGCTCATTGTTCATCAGACTTGTCTTTTCTCTTTACTACTCTTACTTTATTGTTCTTGGTTTATCTCGAGGTCACTAAGCTCGAGGCAGATACTGTTTGGTAATACTGGTTTGATTCATCCGTTTCTTTCATCTTTACTTCATATTTCTTTAATATTAATTCGTATTGAACTAAATCACATATTTTAAAAACCATAAATCAAATTTAATTGTTACTCGTATTTTCAAGGTAAACAT
>MU671529.1:92307-159241 GCA_026770625.1 Nicotiana glauca | reverse complement strand
CCCCCTCCCCCCCCCCCCCCCCAAATACTCTTTATCCCTATACCTATATGTTTAGTCTCTTTTTTCCTTGGAATCCATTAAATTTATATATATATATATTAGGCATAATAGCCTAATAGATCCTTGTACTTGTTCGCGTTTGTCATCCCGGTTCATGTAATCAACAATTTGTCAAGTAGATACTTATACTTGTTGATACACACTATATTAAGCCCCCCCCGGCCCTGTGTGTCCTTCAAACTCACTGACATTAATATCCATAGAATTTGACATATCATTTTTATTTTTACATACATTATTTTTCTATTTCTTTGCAAGAAAAATATTTAAAAGGAAAAATCTCAATTTCACCCCTTCTCCCTCCATCTTTACCGGTGAAAGCTACCACTACTACTCAGGCATTCATCTACTCCATCTTCATTGATCTCTTCCGAAGCCACCATTCTCCCTGTCCTCACTGAGTCCGAGCAAAGTCTACCATGGTGCCACCCAAAGAAAGACATATCTCTTTCACCAGTAGGCCAAAAATCAATCTATATTCAATAAGTTTCGTTCACCTCTTCCACCTCTCGGACACCATAACACTCATTGTATACCACCAACAACTAGTATCATCACTAACCTGAAAACAAACCACAATCAACCCATCGGAACAAGGCAGCCACTAGAACAAAAAAAATTCGACCCATTCTTCTCCAAAGCCAATCGCCCCTCAACATTTCTCCATATATCATCGTTTCATCACACATCAAAACTAAAATAATGAATCTTTACCAATTATTCCAACAAGTTATTTACGGAAATGGGTTTTAGACTTCAAAAGTTTGTTAGTAGTAAGTAGCAATATCCCTACTTTTCCAACTACTTCACAATCCGATCCTCACAATTAATCGTCATCCACTCAACCTTTCTCAACACAAATATTTGAAATTACACCCATCTCAAGACTCCGCATTTATTTGCTACTTCTAAATTCTTACACCCGCCAAAGTTATAATTCTCAGTATCTAAACAACAAACTTGCAATCTGATACAACGGGTCCAATCCTTCTTTGATGTTGCTTCCTATCTGTAGTTGGTGTCTCAAGATTTGGCCAAAAAAAATCTGTAAAAGCATCAATAAAAGTGAATATGAAAGAGGCGGGAAGAAGAAAATGGACGAAGACAAAAAGTAGATTATGTAAAATCCTAATTGTTGAGCAACGGTGGGAGGGAGAGCTTGCTTTTCTTTTTAATATTTTTTTTCTTTTTTTCTCTCTTATTTTAATCATCTCTTGGTTTAAATCTTCATATTCACCCTTTACGTGCACGTGTTTTCATGTATTTTGTCCAACTCAATTATCAAATTGCTACAACATAGGTTCATTCAATGGTTAGAGGGGTTAGTATAATATGTTTATTTGTACACAAAAATAAATAAAAATATTCTATTTGATAGTCATTTATTTGTACACAAAAATAATTAAAAATATCACATCAAAATTTTATTAAGTTAAATCAACATAATTTATCTAAAATTATCTAAAAGTTATTCTAGAATATTATTCTAAAATAATTTTAAAAAAATTAGTATACCTTTGGATTTGGGAAATATTGTGCATATTTAATAAATAAAAATATAAAGTAATTTTACAATATTTACAAGAAAGCAGAAAATGGTTAGTAACGTCTCTCTCTCTCTCTCTCTCATACGTAAGCCTCACCCATTTTCGCTACTACCGCCTGCACCCAACTGGAGACCATCCCTAACGGAGAAAATGTAAGTCCCCCCCCCCCCTTCTTTCCTCCACTCTTCTCTCATGTCTTCTTCTTCGTCTCTTTTGATCTATTTTGCCCCCTCTTCCCGTCTAAGCTATCTTTTCCCTTCTTCTACTTCCCTTTTCTTCCTCCTCCCTTATCCCTCTTCTCTTCTATCCCCATCTCAATTTTATTTGGTCGTGGCTCGCTGCCCTAGTAGTAGCGGCAAATGAGGGCGGCACTCACAATATTTTCTCCAACCCCTTTTCTTTTCCATTGTTCGATGGAGTTCTAGCCCTAGTGGCGGCAACAGAGGATCTGTACAAGGGTCATTTTCTGGCAACCCGTGGGAGGCGCATGAAGCTCACACGTGGGCAGAAACAGGAAGGGAGTATTGTGTGGGAACTTCTAAATTATAGTTTCTATTGGTCCTATTGCATTGTCTATGCGTCCTCGACTAGAGTCGAGACCCATCCATCCCCATATTCACTCCCCAAATAGCGGCAACATCTTCCTCGGCACCCCGATTTCACTCTAGGTTCTATTGTTCTGGCTTTAAAATTTGTTATTACACTTGTTAATATTTGTTTGGTTTCCTTTTATCCTTGACTATTGTATTTACTTTGTCTTGCTTACATTTTATATGCTATTAGATGAGTCATTTGTATCTCTTGCGTTCCTAAAAGTTTTTAGCCTATACATAAACTCTAATTCCTTGTCTGTATTTAGAGTTGTAGTTTAGTCACACTTTAGCATAGTTCTTTTCTTGTGTATTGGTTACATTGAGCGATGGTAGAGTAAGGCCATATCCTCGGGTGGGACCGAGAGCGGGGCAAGGGTAGGGGATATGCTAGGCTAAGGGTGGGTTCCCGGAACATAGGGATATTGACAAGTAAGTCTATAGAGTTAGGGAAGATTCTTCAAAAGAGGGAGATTAATATAGTGTGTGTCCATGAGACTATATGGGTAGGTACGAATTCTCGGGATGTTATTGGGTTCAAACTATGGTATTCAGGTGGTGCTAAGGGCAAGAACATGGTAGGTATTTTAGTTGATAAGGATCTTAGGGAGCTAGTGATGAGTGTTAGGAGCGTGAATGATAGGTTGATGAGTATTATGCTAGTAGTTGGTGGGTTCACTTTAAACGTGATTTGTGCTTATGCGCCTCAAGTGGGGCTAGGACAGGAGGTCAAAAGACACTTCTGGGAATATTTGGACGAGGTTATGCGTGGTATTACGCACACCAAGAACCTTTTCATATGAGGTGATTTTAATGGCCATGTTGGGGAGACTGCTATGGGGCTATGATGGGGTGCATGGCAGGTTTGGTTTTAGAGATAGCAACGAGGAAGGAACCTCGCTGTTGGATTTTGCTGGGACTTTTGACTTGGTGGTAGCTAACATATGTTTTCAGAAGAGGGAGTACCACTTGGTCACTTCTCAGAGTAAGGTGTCCAAGACTCAGATTGATTGTCTTCTCTTCAGGAGGTGTGATAGGGTTCTTTACACTAATTGCAAGGTTATCCCGAGTGAATGTCTATCGGTCTACCATAGGCTCTTAGTAATAGCCTTGGAGATCAAGATAGCAATGGAAAAGAGAGCAGTGTACGATTATCCTAAGATCAAGTGGTGAACGTTGAGTAAGGATAAAGCTTTGGGGTTGGGGGGCGAAGTTGTTGGTTATAGGGGCCTGGAGGAGTAGTGAGGGAATAAGTAGTATGTGGACCACGACTGTGAAATGCATTAGGGAAACTACTAGAGTGGTGTTAGGGGTCACGAAGGAATACTCGGGAGGCGACAAAGGGGACAGGTGGTGGAATGGGGAAGTCCAAGCAAAAGTGTAATCCAAGAAAACGACATATATGAAGCTAGTGGAATGCATGGACGACGAGGAGGAGAGGACATTTAGGGAGTGTTATAAGAAGTCTAGGAGAAAGTCAAAGTTAGCGGCCATGGCAACTAAGACTATAACATTTTAACGATTGAGGTGCATCAAAGACGAGGATGGAAAGGTATTGGTAGAAGAGGCATGTATTAGGCATAGATGATATACATACTTTCATAAACTCCTGAAGAAGAAAGGAAACATGAACATCGTGCTCGGTGAGTTGGATAACTCAGAGAGTCGAAGTGGTTTTTGGTTTTGTAGGTGTATTAAGGTTGAATAGGTTGAGGGGGAAATACAAAAGATGAGCAGGGGTAACATGACTAAACCTGATGAGATCCCGATGGAATTTTAGAAAGGCGTGAGTCGAGCAGGCTTGGAGTGGCTTACCGGTTTGTTTAATTTCATTTTCAGGACGAAAAAGATGCCCGAAGATTGGCGGTGGATTTTGATGATTCCATTGTATAAAAACAAATATGATATCCATCATTGCAATAAATATAGGGGTATTAAGCTACCGAGTCACACTATTAAAGTTTGGGAGAGGGTGGTGGAGAGAAGGGTGAGGAAAAGTATGTTTATTTTTTAGAATCAGTTAGGATTTATGCTGGGACAGTTAGCTACCGAAGCCATTCACCTTATGCGGTGATTGGTGGAATAGTATTAGGAGAAGAAAAGAGACTTGCATATGGTGTTCATATACCTAGAAAAATCCTACAACAAAGTCCTAAGGGAGGTTCTATGGAAAATTTTATAGGTTAGCAGTGTTCTGGTAGTGTACATGAGGATGATTAAGGACATGTACGAGTGAGCTTAGACTCGGGTGAGGATTCTGGGTGGTGACTCATAACATTTCCTAGTAAATATGGGTTACATTAGCGATCATTTCTTAGCCAATTTTTGTTTGCCCTGGCATTGGATGTGCTGACGTGACACGTATAAGGGGAGGTACCATGGTGTATGATATTTTTTGATGACATAATACTGATTGGCCAGACGCAAAGAAGGGTTAACTCTAGGTTGGAGATTTGGAGACAGACATTGGAGCCTAAAGGTTTCAAGTTGAGCAGGTTGAAAATGGAGTACTTGGAGTGCAACTTCATTGATGGGATACCTAAAGCATAAGTGGAAGCGAATATTGATACATAAGTCATCCCTAAAAGGGAAAGTTTCAAGTATCTTGGGTCTATAATCGAAGGCAACGAGGAGTTTGACGAGGATGTTACTCATAGAATCAAAGCAAGGTGGACGAAATAGAGGCTCGCTTATGGGGTTCTGTGTGATAAGAATATATCACCAGGACTTAAGGTCAAGTTTTACAGAGTGGTGGTTAGACTGACTATGTTGTATGGGGTGGAGTGTTGGCCCATCAAGAAGTCACATATCCCGAAGGTGAAGGTAGCTAAAATGAGGATATTGAGATGGATTTGTGGGCATATCAAAAAAGGCAAGATTAGGAATAAAGTTATTAGGGACAAGGTGGGAACGACCTCGGCGGAGGACAAATTGCAAGAATCAAGGCTAAAATGGTTTGGTCACGTGCAAAGGAGAGACATAGATGCTCCGGTCAGAAGGTGTGAGAGGTTGACCATTGCGCGTCTTAGGAAGGGTAAGGGTATGACAAAAATGTATTGTGATGAGGTGATTAGGCAGAATATGTCATTTCTCTGGTTACCGAGGATATGACCCTCAATAGGAAAGGATGGAGGTCGAGAATTAGGGTGGAAAATTGGCAGGTAGTCGTTAGTGTCTCTTAGTCTTACTAGTAGTACTAGTAATATTTTTGTATTGTCTAATTCCTGGTTCTTTATTATTACATGTTATGCCATTTGCTTCTATTACATTGTTATTGTTATCATTTGTTACTTTATTTTTACTATTCCTTGAGCCGAGGGTCTATCAAAAATATCCGCTCTACCTTCACAAGGTAGGAGTAAGGAGTGCATACACATTACCATCCTCAGACTCCACCTATGGGATTACTCTAGGTTTGTTGTTATTGTTGTTGTTGTAATTATACAATATATAGAGAAAAAAGTCCAAATTAACCAATAATGAAATGCTATGATTACTGGTACATTAAATGATATACACAATATACCAGTGATATATTGGTATACTATTTAGTAGACCATGATTCATACTACGAATGTATGTTAAATAGTATTCACAATATTCTTGGTGTACTGTATTGGAAAAGGCACAAGTATCACGCTGAAATCTTCTTGAAATCCCAATTACATGCCTTTACTTTGCAAGAGAAATCAATACAGCTACCCCAAGTACTGATAGTACAAGTCATAAGCCACTAAGATAAGATTTACAAAGCGTCTATGAAGAATGTTTACAATATCTATTTGGAGTTTATATAAATAGAAATGAAATTCTAGACTGCTACAAACAAAAGGTAGCATGAATCTGGTATGTTGGTATGTTCCAATGCTAGACTCCGTCTTCCACAGCTACTCCGCTCCAGAATCTGCACGCAAGGTACATAAGCGTAGTATGAGAACAACCGAACCTATGTACTCAGTAAGGATCTTGACTAAGTTTAGAGAAATAGTGACGAGATTTTTAAGTCAAAAGATACTCACTTTGTAGAACCTGCATAACTCGATATCATGTATAATACAGAGAAAGTATTCCAGAAAGACAATTAGAGAATAAATAATATCAATAGTAAAGGTGCACAACTATGATACGATAATAAGAAAACTCTACCAATAAGATATGTTCAACAAATACAACTTGAACTAACCTCTTTCACAAAAAGTTATACACCATATAATATATGTACTCAATACTCATCTATAATTGTTAACTTATGCACAATATGTTCTGATTCTACATAAATTTCCAAATAACACGTTCAAGAGGACCTTTCAAGATTCAAATATATCAATGCATGATGATAACTTCGTTATCATGTCAATCCGATACACTATCCACAACTCAACAAAATATGAGATATCAACTCCACATAGGTAAATCCATCTTGACAACCAAATCATCAAATATTAACAGTGGCATAGATTAGCATGTTATATGCAATAAAGAAACAATATAAAAATGTTGACAAACATAGAGAAGTCTCACGCACATTCAAGAATGTCACCCTCGTACCACCACATAACATAATCAATAAAGTCTCCCCAAAACATCACATAACATCATCAACATGCCACACTTATTTTTCCACATGCGCAATATCAATAAATGTCACCCTTATTTCACAACATTCGCATACCACCACCCTTATTTCGCCATATGGGCAAACCCGAAACATGCTAGCCTTATTTTGCGTCCTTATTTTACCCATGAGCAACAATAATTACAATCGCACGGCAAAGACCTCATGCCACAATATCATCACAATTGCATGACAAATACCTCGTGCAACAATATCGTCACAGTCGCATGGCAAAGACCTCATGCCAACACTCAACTAATTTGCTCAATATGTCCACATGTGCCATAATCATAATAATGCAACATGCTAAATTACCGTCATAGACATATGCTCATATCTTGTCAACAAGGTGTACAAGGACATAACAATAAGCAAATGCAGATGAGTGTTTAACATAAAAATCATGACTACAACTAAATCAATTGTAAAAATCAAGTTCAAGTAGCCATACAAAGAATCACATATGTGTCACAAAGTGCACACGTCCCAATCAAGTATCAGTCTTTTCTTGGACATCCCATGAGTGGCTTCCTCAATTTCTCGAACAATGTGCTCTCCAATGTTCACATGTAGTCCATCCATGATAGCAGCAATTATCAATGCCCTCTCTAGTGTCACATTAGTATCATTTGTAGAAGGCAATACTCTTGCACAGATAATAGAGAGTCATACATTTGCCTTAGCTGTGAAATCATAATAATCAACTCCCTTGTTCACTATCATCTAGTTCGGGGTCACCCCATCATGTAATTTGTCCACTAACCACTAGTTTCCTCCTGCTTTAGCTTTGTCTCTGTAGACCTCATTATCGGCATTGGGAAGGACATAAATTTCGTTGATTATCTCAGGGCTAAAATGGACTTGAACACCCCGCACATTAGTAACTAAGGTACCTTGAAGCGTTCTCATAAATTTCCAAAACTACTGTGTTGTTGGCATTATTTGGTTGCTCGACAAAACAATCCATCTACTTTCAACCAATCTTATGTAGAAAGCGTGGAATTTTAGCTTTAACCTTTTCCATGTTTATGCCTCTTTACTGAACGATGGTCTTTGACAAGAGTTCATCATATTTCCGCTCACATGCTGCCGATAGAAACCGGTCATGATCAAAGGGTTCCTCTTGTTCAGCTTCGAGGGCATGTTCTAACTCAATTTTATTGTGTTCCTGATCCATTTTATGCCCAAAATACCTACAAAATAGACCAAAAATATTAAAAGCTCATATAGACACTTAAAACAATGTATTAGGAAGTAGTTAGGCCAAAGAAATGGGCGAAAAAGGTCCCGGGCAGAGCTGTGCAAAGTTACTATTTTTCATCATTTTTTGGACTGCCAGCGATTGCTCTTCGCATTCGCGAAGAGCAAAAATTTTTGCCCAGATTTAGACCTTCGCGTTCGCGAGAAGACCATTGCATTCGTAAAGGTCAAAAAAATTGCACAAACTTGGACTTTCGCATTCGCGAGCAGACCATCACGTCGAGAAGGTCATCTTCATCGCCCATCCCTATTTTTCTTTCAAGAATTTTGTCAAACAGTGTGTGTGCCCTATTTTTCTTCTCATTTTTCAATCAACTTTGGCACACATCTTGCCCAAAATTTTACACTAACAATCACACATTTTCACTCAACCAACCTCACCCAGCGCACAACAAATTTCACACATGAATTTGACATTCAAGACTTCAAATTTTGAATGCTAAGCACAAATCAACCATGGTTGTTCTTCGATTGTTTCACACCAAGAAAGAGAAGAAATATTAAAGAGACAAGAGATAAAATTACATACCTTGAGAATGGCTGGATAGAATCACAATGGACTTGAAGAATATGGGGAGTTTGAATTTTTTGGGATTTAAGGAGTAGGAACCGTCCTTGATCCAAAAGGGGATTAAACATCCCTTTCCAGTGTTTAGAACTTAAAACTTACCTGAAGACTCACATTCGTGAGAGCTGTGAAGCCCACGTGAAGAGTAAATCTGGCCAATATATCGCAAACGCAAGTGAGTCCACGCGAATGCGAAGCTTTAGAAAAGTCCATTCGTCGCGAACGTGGGGAGATATCGCGAACGTGAAGCTCTATTTATACATTTCCAGTAGCTACTGGTTTGGACTGCCCGGACCATGCAACCTGCTTAAAGCAACTCCAAAAAATATGAAATTTGGCAGATTAGTCAATAAAAATATACTAAGCTATTCTAAAAAAGAAATTTTCAAGAACAACTAAGAATTTTTAAAACCGATGGGTTGCCTCCCACCAAGCGCCACATTTAACATTGTGGCACGATACTGATCAACTTTACCACTTTTATTGCCACTTGAACGATATGAGCTGGGCACCCAACTTGGAATCAAGGTTGTGGCCACGAGCGGTGGGGTTGGTAAGTACATGATCAAGCCAAGCATTAATTTCTTCATTTTGCACTTTGGCTTTCATGTGAGGACTGTCATATTTCCTTCTTGTTTCCTCAAATTGTAAGATTTATGGCCTTTTCATTTCCTCCTCGCAATCCTTCATTGACTCGTGTAGTTCAATTCCCATATTATCACACAATTCCAATATTGAAAAATGCTTGAAATGTGACATCAAACCTCCAAATTGTAATTCTTCCCGGATTTTGACATCATCTTTTTCCCCCTGCTAGATTCAATGTCAACCATATTTTCATTTACACCATTTGACTCTAATTCCATATTTTTCTTTGCATCACTAACAAGCATGGAGTCGGTTGGAGGATGTTCAATTCTTGATTCCTCAAAATAAAGCTCACTTTCTTTCTCGAAGTCAGACTCTTCTTGACTTCTTTCCACACTCTCAAGTTGTTAGGCATAGTGAGCCTCAACCAATATTTTCATTTGACCTTCCAAAGTGCGGATATCTTCATCATTTTGAGTCAAGACTTTTTTTAAGTCCTCAAGTGAAAAGTTGGGCTTCTCCTCATTTTCAAGAATGGCTTCCAACATAAGCATCATTTTCTATTTTGAGCATTTGAGAGTTCTTCTTGATTTTGATCAAATGCCAAAGAAGGATTTTCGGCTTCAAACTTTAAGGAAGATTCTTGGATATCATTCACTTTTGAGGCTTTTTGGACCTCTAAATCTTTAATCATTTCTCCCATTTGTAAGTTCAACCTTTCAAGCGCCAAGTCATTTTGGAGACTGTTTTCCAAAAGCTCCTCCAAGGTAGTTTGCTCTTTGTTTTCTCCTTCAAGTAGGCATTCTAACATGAGCTTGAACTCTCCATTTTGACCATGCTCAATTTCTTCCTCTTCCATGCCCCTATACTTGTCATCATAAAAAGTAAAATCATCATAGCAGGGGACTAGGGAAGAAAAGAAAAAATAAGCACAATTATCCCATTGACGACCACACTGATCACAGATACTTCGCTCACGGGTTTGAGATTGTGCGCACAATCCGCCCTCGGGAGAATTTAAACAATTTTGCCGCGAGTGTAGTCCTCCACAATAAGGACAAGGGTCATCAAAGTATGAACAACTACCATCCGACCAGTTTTCATTTTATGATGCCATTTTTCAAAAAATAAAAAAATAAACAAGAAAAAAATTAACCAAGGTAAGAAAAAATAATTACACAAATATTTACAAGTTTGGACCAAAGCACTTATGCTTATTTCTAAAACAACCTAAATACGCCAAATTGTTCTGCGGCAACGGCG
This sequence comes from Nicotiana glauca, assembly GCA_026770625.1. Taxonomy (NCBI): domain Eukaryota; kingdom Viridiplantae; phylum Streptophyta; class Magnoliopsida; order Solanales; family Solanaceae; genus Nicotiana; species Nicotiana glauca. Next base: position 148,750 of record MU671529.1, on the reverse strand, counting down.
CCAATTTTGATGACGTCCAAATCCTACTAAAAGGTAAATGGACACGGTCGCATGCAATATAATTTATCCAACTGTGAGTCGGGGTTGAATCCCACAGAGAACAATATGTAGGTGATTAGGAATGTAAGAGAATTATCACTTGTTATGCAATGCCAAACACTTAGGGAAGGCGATTGCGAAAATATTATAGCTAAATATGAAAATGTAGACTAACCTAGAAAGGAAGTAAAATGATCAATGGCTACAGTGTGGATACACAGGGAATTACACTCAAGTACTGATCCAATGTATTTCACGATTTTACAAATATGAGCGAGTTTATGTTAATTAGCCTCGGGTAATAATTCTATATTAGCTTCTTCTGAAGACTAACAAGACTTCCTAATTGAATTATACCTAAAACAACTAAGAGATTAAGCACACTCGAATATGTCTACAAGTAGTTCAATCATATCTCTTGATAGAATCTATAAAATGAGAGTTAAAGCCTCAAGTTCTTGTTAATTAATCTTTCCCAACCCCATATAATCTTTCCCAAAATTAATTTGAAGTTAATGGGTGAGTCCTAGGGTTAGCTAATCCCTTTGGAAACATTAAAGAACAAGAATAATTAAAGAAACAATAACTCGCTTCACAATAAATAAAAATCATTCAATACATAAGCACAACAAGATATTTAATCCACACTTAAACATGGATATTTTCATAAACAAGATTCAAGTGTTGAAATAAATACTATACACTTAGACATACAATACGAAGCAACAAAATGAAGAAATGAGCATAAATGAGTAAGAAATCTTACACCAAAAGCTTCAAATCTTCAAGACCCAAGTATGTGTGCAAGAACCCTAGTCTTCTCAAGTCTTAGGACTGAAAATAAGCCAAAGATCCCTTACATATGAGCTAGGTCGGGTATTAAATGGTTTGGGGTCAAGATCGTGAAATTTCAGAACTGCCCAATTTTTTCGCCCAATTTCTTCTTCGCGTTCATGAAGGTCTGTCTTCCTGCTACTTCGAGTTCGCATGACACTTTTGCGTTCGTGAAGGGTAAATCACTAGTCAGACTTCCATTGTCTATTTCATCTCCTTTTTGACTCGTATTCACTTGGTTTATTCATCATCAGTTCTAAATCGCATACAACCTGTAAAATAGAAGTAAATAACATTAAACACACAGTTTTATCAACCAAACATAGAAAAAATATAAGTTTAAAGATGAGATAAGTTGGTAAAATACCCACTTATCAGTGAACGTGATGCCTTTTTCGCAAACGCGAAGAACAAAACATGGCCACCCCAAAATAAGCCTTCACAATCGCGAAGCACACCAGACACTAGCAATCTTCAGTGGTTCAAGAAGGTCAAAATGATCTAAATTCCTCTTATACACTCCCGAGCGCCTCGAGACCACGTCCAAACATACCAACCAGTTGAAAAATATAATACGGACCTACTCGAGGTGTCAAATCACACAAATTAACAATAAAAACTATAAATCACACCTCAATTCAAGTTAATGAGCTAATTAACTTCTAACGTTCAGAACTCAGGCCGACCATGTCTAACCAACTCGGAATAATCCCAAGTTTTGCACACAAGTCCCAAATGACATAACGAAACTATGCCAACTCCCATAACAACAATCCAAACCCGATAACATCAAATACTACTCTTGGTCAAACCTATAAACCTTCCAAACCTTCAAATTTTCAACATTTGTCAAATATAGCAAAATCAGCATGGGAACATCCAAATCGAAATCCATATATATATGACTAAGTCCAAAATTACCATACGAACCTATTGGAACCATCAAAACACAATTCTGAGGTCATTTACATAAAAGTTAAACCTCGGTAAACTCTTATAACTTTAGCTTCCAACCTTGGATGGAAGTGTTCCAATTCACTCCAAAACGTCCTCGAAACAAAACCAACCATCCCCGCAAGTCATAGAACAACAAAGAAGCATACGAAAAGCATCAAATAGGGTAATAGGGCTCAAATACACAAAATGACTAACCGGGTCATTACATTCTCCCCCTCTTAAATAAATATTCGTCCTCGAACGAGCTTAGAATCATACCTGGATATAAAAAAAGATGAGGATATATGTTTCGCATATCATGCTCAACCTTCCAAGTCGCCTCCTCAATTGGTTGACCTCTCAAGTGAACCTTCCTGTAATATTCTTAGACCTCAGCTGCCATGCCCCGACCTCGGGGAGCGCGACCAGATCTCAACTGAGATAACTCGGCCGAGAAAGCCTGCTAGATTGCCTTCTACCCAAACTCACCCATGAATAAAGAGAAGATATATTTTCGTTAATTAGACAATGATGGGATCATGTATACGAAACCAATTCATTACCATTAGTTACTTCATTTTTAAGTCTCAAAATACACACACTATCATAGTTTGAAGTGGAACAAGTGATTCAAACACAATACAAATAGTTTGACTTTCCCAGCACTAACATACAACCCACAACATGTCTACAGAGCCTCTAATAGATACAAAGAGTACTATGATAATACTGGAAATAAGGCCCCAGCTATACCACAAAAAATACATGGCCTCAAAATTATGTAGGTCTCACCAATTCAGCTGGGAATAAGGTATACTGGTATCATTGATATGTGTCGCCTGCTGTGGAACCACCTACAGCCATTAAAGATACAGCGCCCCTAATAAAAGTGACATTAGTACATATGGAATAGTACTAGTATGTATGACTAAATACCCTCTCAATAGAACGAGTAATAATACAAGAAAGAACAATCATAGAATCGATGGAAGCCTCAAACAATACAAAAATATCAAGTTAGGAACAAGATAAGTTTTCAAGTAAATTTCCATATTTTAGGTTGGGAGATATTTAGTACCAATATACCACCGTGTATTTAGCACGGAGTTCGATCACGGCCCGATCGGCTAGGCCGTTGCACCCAAAGACATCCAATCATAATCACAATTTCAATCACTATCTCAAGCAAAATCACCATCATGTATGCGGCATAGTGTCCGATCTTGACCTGATCGGCTAGGCCATCTCACCACAATGTCGTGTGGATTGACATCACCATTATCTTGCAATCATCTCATCCCAATTAAGGGGAATAATCTCATCACATAAATCTCATTCCAAATAATGGGATTAATCACAATCCATCCCTACACCGGCACGTGTAGTTTCGGGGTTAGGTTGTTTCAACCTTCCCTTCCTCGGCGACTAACGATACTCCCAAAAATGTTTATTAAATAAAGTACTTTCAGCTCATTTCATAATATTTTACACTTCTCTTCATTTCATTGTCACTAGTGGCCCCAAATTTAATATCATTCTTGGCACGTTGACCGTATTTCATATTTCATGCTCATTTATTTCACTTTCAAACATCGTCATGGATTATCAACAAAAAGGCATTTCTATTGAAGACATTACGCACACATGTGAGCAAATAAGAGTCTTAAGCATATTGAGATTTCCTATACAATTTGGCCTAATAGCTTTCATTTGAAACATGACTAAAAGTCATAATATTTTAATAAGCAAACCATACTTTGAACACATTCCCGAAGGATAACATAACTTGATAGGAGCATTCGGAACACATATTGAACATATATCTTTCGGCACAAAGCTTATTCGGAATAGTCAATTTATAATGAACAACTCGGTACTTACAAGAACATCGTGGGATTCAATTCTAAGAGAGAAGTTTAGCCAACATACCTCACTTTGAGCATATTTAAATTCCAAAAATCCTAGAAATCCAATCTATTTTGAGACATGATAAAATTGAACCCAATTAGGAAGATAATCGTGGTTTCGGCTAATTTAAGCATTTTATCAAATACTAGGTGGCCATTATGATTTCAAGGTCCTCCTATGGTGGATTTCTTCATCCCACAACCCAATGTCTACCATTTTTAAATCAACAACCTTCCCACAACTTTATTGGTACATGCATGCATATATAATACCCCCAAACCTAAGAATCACACTCCCCATTACCCATCTTCCACACCAAACTCGAAACTGAAGACTAGAGTATGGAACATTACCTCTTGGATGAAAACCTTGTGATTTTTCCTTGTTGAATTTCAAGGCTTGAGAAAGGATTGATGGATAAGGTACTTGGAGATTCCTCATCCTCTCTCTCTAGAGCACTCTCCTTTCTCTAAAGATCAGAATTCCTCTTCAAAAATGTCCCTTAAGTCTATTTATGGAAAAAGGGTCGGGTTATAAAATTAGAAAATGAAACCTCCAAACTCAACTCTGCGTTCGCAGAGTGCACCGCAGATTAGGTATGTGGCCTGAAAAATGGACCGCAAAATATTTCTCCAAAACTAGGTTGGCCTGGTCCAGTCTACGACAGGTGTGCGGTGTGTAGATCAGTTATGCGGCCGCAGAATCACCTTACAAAATTATTCATGCTAACTCTATGATGGAAAATGCGGCCCACAAAACTATTATGGAGTTGCATATTGACTGCAAACAACCTCTAAAAATTGGCCATTTTTTCGCTTCACTTTGCGGCGGATCTGCGGTCCGCGGAGTAGTTCTGTGGTCGCATAATAGACCGCAAGAACACCATGTTCTGCAATAATTTTTTTTCTTCAACTCTCCAACACACAGTTCAACCCAAAATGTCATGGCCATGAAACCCAAGGTTTTAGGTAAAGTTGGCCTTACATCAGCTTCTGAACCTGCCTATCCAAAGTGGAAACCAACTACTCCTCATAAGCTATATTCTTATCCAACTGCACCGAACTGAAATTCAACACATGCAACAGATCCTCATAGTACTTCTGAATCATGGAAACATGAAATACTGGATAAATCACGATAAGCTGGGTGGAAACGCAAGTCTGTAGGCCACCTCACAAACTCTCTCCAATACCTCAAAAGGACAAATATATCGAGGGCTCAACTTACCCTTTTTCTCAAACTACATCATGCCTTTCATAGGCGAAACTCGAAGAAGGACCTTCTCACCCTCTATGAAATCTACATAACAAACCTTCTATCGATATAACTCTTTTGCCTAGACTGCATTGTATGAAGTCTCTCCTATATCAATTACAGCATCTCCAAAGCATCCCAAACCAAATCTATGCCCAACTATCTAGCCTCACCTGGATCAAACCAACCAACCGTAGAACAACATCGCCTCCCTCTCATACGGAGCTATATAAATGCTCAACTAATAGCTCTTGTTGTATGAAATCTCGTCTAATGGAAGAAATTGATCCCTCTAACCTCCAAAATCTATGACATAGGCTCTCAACATATCCTCCAAAAATTTGAATGGTCCAGTCTGATTGCTCATTCGTCTGAGGCTAAATTATGTTACTTAACTCAAACTGCATGCCCAACTCACGCTGAAAGCGCTAGAAATACGAAGTAAATTAAGTGCCTCAATCTGAGATGATAGGCACAAGCGAACAATCTCCCTAATGTAAATCTTAGCCAATTTCTCCGAAATGTAGGAAGTAATGATTGGAATGAAATGTGCAGACATTGTCAGTCTGTCCACAATGATGCAAACAACATAAAATCTCCTCAATGTTCTTGGCAAACCTACCAAAAGTCCATAGTGATGTGCTCCCACTTCCACTCTGGTATCTCAATCTTCTGAAGCAACCCACTATATCTCTGATGCTCATACTTGACCTTCTAACAATTCAAACACCGATTAACATATCCAACAATGTCTTTCTTCATCCTCCACCACCAATAATGCATCTTCAAATCATAGTACATCTTCGCAGCACCCGGATGAATAGAATACCGCAAACTAAGAGCCTCCTCAAGAATCAACTATCTCAAACCATCCACATTAGGAACAAAAATTCGGCTATGAAGGTGTAATACAACGTCCTTAAGGACAAGCAAGTGGGGATCATCATACTGACAAGCCTTGATATGCTCAAACAAAGATGAATGGGATACAACATAAGCAAGAACCTTGATATATCCAATCTCACAAACAAGTTGGACAAAGCCTAAACTTCCATAGCAAAAGGTCTCTCCCCACCTAGAATAAATTCTAACTCCCCATACTCTCAGTTTTTCTACTTAGGGCATCTGCCACCACATTGGTTGTTCCCGGATGATAAAGAATGGTGATATCATAGTCCTTTAATTTCTCCAACCACATTCATTGCCTCAAGTTAAATCCTTTTGTTTGAATAGATTTTGAAGACTTTGATGGTCCGTATACATCTCATAAGACACAACATATAAGTAATGTAAATTTTGAGCATATGTACAATAGCTGCTAACTCCAAATCATGCACTGGGTAGTTCTTGTCATATGGCTTCAACTGGAGTGACATGTAGGCAATCACCCTATAGTCTTGCATCAATAAACACCCAATAACAACCTGGAAAGAATCACAATAAACCATTTATGACCCTGATCTTGAAGGTAAAACCAACACTAGAGTTTTAGCCAAGGCTTTCTTGATCTTCGAAAAGCTCTATTACACTCATCCAACCACCTGAATGGAGAATCCTTCTGAGTTAACTTAGTCATTAGGGCTTTAATAGATAAAAATCCTTCTATGAAGTGACGGTAATAACCAGCCAAACCCAAGCCCTCAATGTCTAAAGCACGGTCCTCAAATGCTGCTCATGCTCCTCCATACTATGGGAATACACTAATATATCATCAATGAACACAGTGATAAATGAATCCAAATAAGGCTAGAACACATTGTTCATCAAATGCATAAAAGTTTTTGGGGCATTAGACAACCCAAACAATATTACCAAAAACTCATAATGTCCATAACGAGTCCATAAAGCAGTCTTAGGAATGTATGTAGCCCTAATCTTCAACTGTTGATACTCCGATCTCAAATCAATCTTCAGGAACACTCTGGCACCCTTAAGCTGGTCAATTGGAAATAGATACTTGTTCTTGATGTTCACCTTGTTCAACTGCCGATAGTCAATACACATTCTCATAGACCCATACTTCTTCTTAACAAACAATACTGGTGCACCCCTAGGTAAAACACTAGACCTAATGAACCCCTTATCCAACAACTCATGTAACTGTTCCTTAAATTCCTTCAACTCTGCTATAGTCATACGATATGGAGGAATAAAGATAGACTGTGTTCTCCGTGCCAATCAATGCCAAAATCAATATCCCTATTGGGTGGTATGCCAGATAGGTCTGCTGGAAACACATCCAAAAACTCCCTCACTACTGGAATTGATTTAATAGTATGAGTATCGACGCTAACATCTCTAACAAAGTCTAAATATTCTTAACATCCCTTCTCAACCATCTATTTAGCCTTAAAATGAGATCACTCTACTAAGAGTGGAACCAAGAGATCCCTTCCACTCCAGCCCCGTCAACCTTGAGCTCGCTAACATCATAGTCTTAGTATGGCAATCAAGAATTATATGGTACGAAGATAACCAAACCATACCCAAGATCCTACAAAGTCTGCCATCGTCTCAAAACCACAAGTAGTGACCACACAAGACCAATATACTTAATCTACCATAGTGAAATCACCAACAGGTGAGGACACATGCACATGAGCATCAAGATAACACGAGGCGTATCCAGACAAGAAGCAAAGTATGATGACACATTAGAATAAGTAGAACTAGGATCAAACAATACTAAATCATCCTTGGGGCACATAGAAACAATACATGTAATCACTGTATCAGAATAAACAACCTTGATACTCTGCGGGAATGCATAGCATCTGGCCTGACCTTCACTAAGACGACCACATCCTTGATGACCTCCACCCCGAACTAGTTGAGCGGGTGGTGTAGAACCTAGCATGGGAATCATAGTTTGACCTCCCTACCACACTTGACCTCTAGAAAAATGGGGAAAATATTTCCTAACATGCCCCAACTCTCCATACTCTTAGCAACCTCTAACTAGGAATGAGTGTGGGGCTTGGGTCGGACCATGTGAACCGGAATAGCCACTCGAAGAACTGTGTACTGATGAGCCCTGGACAGATGGAGTACAATAAAAACTTTGTGCTTGAAGTGCACTAAATAAAGACTGCACATAATCTCCTCAAATGGGTGGTAGTAAATTATAAGTTGGCTTTCTAGACTGCCTCCCCCAAATCGACCTCGTCCTCCAGATGATGCACCACTGAAACTCCCTGAATGTCAAGAGCTCTTGTCCCTACCCTGCATCATCTCTCTGGTCTCAATGCAAATGCACTTAATAAGACACGCTATATCTACAACTCGTGCAATGGATTCCCACTCTCTTCTCTAGCCATAGCAATGCAAATACCATGGTGAAGTCCATCAATGAATATCCTCACCCTCTCCTCCTCAGCGGGTATCAAAATAATAGCATGACGGGATAACTTCATGAACCTCATCTCATACTCAGTAACTAATAATGGACCCTATTGAAGGTACTCAAACTGCCCCTCAACTCCTCTCTCCTAGTGTGGGGTATAAAATGCTAAAAAACGACCCTGGAGAACTGAGCCCAAGTAAATGGAGGTGATCCTGCTCGTCGACCCATCTCGTAAGGCATACCACTGAAGTGATAAGGATGAAACTTGGTGAACTTAGCTAGTCTCTTTAGCTCCTCATCAGACATTGTGGGCCTATCCTCAGGCTCCGTAGCAATAGTAGACCAAACTCCCCCAACTAGTAACACTATAGGAGTATGATAACCATTGGCCACCTCCTCTGGGGTACGGGTAGCTAGAGTGTATGCTCTTCCATGCCTGGAAAGTAGCTAGTATAGTGAGGAATTCCTCGGCCTAAGCCAAACTCTCGAACATGCCAGCTATATAGACTAAAGCATCCAGAATAATTGGTGAAATAAATAGGCCTTAGGGAACCTGAGTCGGTACCTCTGGCTCCTCATAGTCACGCATTAGATCCTCAACAAGAGTGACTGGTGGCTCAACAGATGCTAGATAAGCAGGCGCTCTAGCTGTGGTGCATGCTCTTGCCATACCTCGACCTAGACCCTGGCCTTTTACGGCTTTATCCTGGGGTACCGGCTCATGCTCAGCTAAACTATATGATCACATACTTACCATTTGTAAGAGAATAGAAAATAACCTATTCAAACATAGGGATAAACAAATCTGCACGATAAAGAATGAAAGAAGTACAGTTTTCCTAATAGCCTTGTAGCCTCTCAAAGAAAAGTACAGACGTCTCCATACCGATCCGCAAGACTCTACTAGACTTGCTCATGACTCATGAGACCTAAGAAACCTAGTTCTCAGATACCAACTTGTCACAACCTCAAATCTCACTAGAGTCGTGATGGCGCCTAATATTGCTTACTAGAAAAGCCAACATCAAATATATAGAAATAAACTCTAATAATAATAAGAAATATCCTCAAAAGCGGTATAAGATATACAACTGAAGCAATATAGCCATACAACTTAAATACCATCTCATAACCTGGTGTCAACGATTATTTGAGCTCTATGGAATAAATAAGTATAACTGCATGAATAACGAAGGGATTCCAAGGCATACGGACGTAAAATATCAGTGCTGCCTCAAAATCGCTAGCAGACACTGGTGCAACTCTCCAATGATCAGCTCTATCGGCATAACCTAGATCTGCACATAAAGTGCAGAGTATAGTATGAGTACAACCGATGCCGTGTAAGTAGTAAGTAGCAAGCCTAACATCGGATTAAATAAAGTGATGAGATTGGCAAAGTCCGCTATTCACTTTTCAACAGTCAGCAATGATAGAAACAACATAATAATAATAATAATAATAATAATAATACTAATAATAATAATAATTATAATAATAATAATATAGTAATAATGATAATAATAATAACAAAAAGGAAAACATCTCAAGAATAACAAGTACAAGGTATTCACATTAACACAAAAAACATGTTTTCCAATCAAATTAGTTAGGTTATCAATTTTAAGATATAGAATTTCAATTAGCATGAGAAAAATACATCTCTATGCCTACATGACAAGTAACAATGCCAATATCAATGAATTCATAGTGAAATCATCAAATAAGCACACTCTGAAAATTATACGGGTGCCTGACATAAAGACCCTTACTCAGCATATACCAATTGCATGCACTCACAGGGCCCAAAGACCATAGATTATCACCTGACTTTAGAGGGGTAGATCCTAGCCTAAGTGTTGATTGGATCAAAAGTCAACGATCATCCTAACTCAACCCAAATGGCTTGTGTAAATGTCATCTGAATTTCAATACCACTCAGCCCAATAGTGGGTCCTAGCTCACGTGTCACCTCAATATCAATATAATTACAACTCTGTGACCCCATTTCAGTCATTAATCCGCTTAAATAACAATATGCAAATAGCATATAACATCAAAAATCAATAAACTGTACAAATTATACCAACGCCATATGCGATAAAAGGTTAGAAGTACACAGAATGATGATATAACACGTGGATATAATATCATGACTAAAGAAAGTATGCCTACAATCAAGGCAAACAACTCAACATAGAAAAATATCCTATCATGTCTCAAACAGTTAAGTACATAGCCTAGACTGAATAATAGTCCAAGTAGCAGTACAAGTAGAAGAACACGGTAACACGAATTAGTGATAGCAAATCAAGGCACATGATAGCCTAAGATCTACCTGGATCTTGAATAACCATAGTGTACGCAAATACACTCGTCACCATGTACGTGCATCACCCTCAACACCCTCAACACATAGCAAGCATCGAAATATATGGGGGAAATACCATTAAGCCAAGACTAGGCAAGATACTTACCTCAAAGTGTGAGAATCAATACTCCAAAAAACCCTTCCTATGTGTATCGACCTCCAGACGACTCGAATATAGTCAAAAATAACTCAACAACATCACTATATAAAATCATTCCAAGAAATAAAGCTCCAATCTCTATCAAATATCAAAAAGTCAACCTGGGCTTGCCTCCCGAAACCACACAAAAGTCACAAATGGAAATAACCCATTTGAATCTGAGTACAAATATACAAATTTCATCGAAATTCGACTCTGAATCGAGATCAAAATCTCATTTTTCACTCTCCAAAATCATAAACAAAAGAGATAATGCATAAAGTACCTATTAAACTTGTCCGAAAAAATTATTTATACACCTAAACTTTACGGGCGACCTTTTACCCCACTATTCTAAACTTAAGTGAATTTAATACCTCCTTCAGTGATGACCTGGCACAAGACGTGTAGTTCATTTTGTAGTTGCGCGTGAAGGCAAAAAAAATAACTTAAAACTAATTTAGTGGTCCAGGTGTCACTTTCCTATGGGATATTATAACTAATTATTAATATTATTATTTTTCTCTTTTCTTATTCATTTTTGTTTTCTTTTTCATTTTTTCTTTCTCTTTCTTCATTTAACAGAAGCAGTGAACCAATGGCTCTAGCTTGGCTAAAATATCCATTTCCGGTGACCTTATTCTTATCTCCGTCCTTCTTCAGTTGAGATTTTCTCCATCCGATTTTTCATCTATTTGATGAAAAATACCTCTTTAGAACCAAAAATAGTGTTAAAAAGAAGACAAGGTGTCACCGAAAAATTCTCCGTCCAAAGAAAATTTATAGGTCCTTAACTAGTGGCTTTATATCTCAGATTTTGTTCACTCTTCCAATACAAAACTAGGAGAAATAAAGTAACAAAAATTCTACTAAGCAAATCTAGACGAAGGGAATTAAGTGCACAAACCCAACTTGTCAAAAATGTGGTACAGATAATACCAAACTTTCCGGCGAACCAAACATTTCTCTCTGTCCCAAGCTTTCCGACCCTTTCTCTTCTTAATTTTGTGTAATATCAAAGCCACAAATAAATTTATTTACAATAAAAAAATAAGAATAGAGATAAAGTTGATGTGTTTAAGGAAGGTTATTGCTGTGAATGACTTACACAGTGACAGCGGGCAAAGGTGAAGAAGATGAAATGATCCAAGCCCAAAAATTCTATTCGCAAATGCAGTCTGCCACCTGCAAATGCGATGTTCAAAATCAACTAGCCTACATGAACGCGATCAACCCGTTGTGAATGCGAAGGTTTAGCCTCAGTCGGCTCCCAACTAAGCTCTCCTCTATGCAAACGCGAGCTCTTTGCTCGCGAACACGAAGACCAACTGCTCCAATACATTGCGAACGCGACGCCCTCTTTGCGAACACGAAGAACAAAGTACTACTTCTCCGAAATAAGTATTTGCAACTTTGAAACCTGCTCCGCTATTGAGAAGTACACCAAACAAATCAGCATTCTTCAGCACTTCAACAAGCTCAAAATGATCTGAAGAACATCTTAAATACTCCTGAGCCCCTCGGATCTCGTCCAAATATAACAACCAATTCTAAAACATAACACATACCTACTCGAGGTCTCAAACACACAAAGTAACAGCAATTCAATCTTAATGAACTAATCGACTTTCAACTTTTAAAACTCATATCGAACCACGCCAAACCAACTCGGAATAACCCCAAATTTTGCACACATATCCCATATGACATAACGAATATGTTCCAACTCCCAAAACAATAATATGAACTCGATAAAATCAAAGTCAAGTACTGGTCAAACCTATAAATCTTCCAAACCTTCAAATTTTCAATTTTCGTCAAATAGCGGCAAATCAACCTAAGAGCCTCCAAATCTAAATTCGGACATATGCCTAAGTTCAGAATCACTATACAAACCTATAGAAATCATTAAAATACCATTCTGAGGTTGTTCATATAAAAGTCAAACCTCAGTCAACTTTTATAACTTAAGCTTCCGACCTTGGATATAAGTGTTCCAATTAACTCTGAAAGATTCACGAAAGAAGACCAGCCATCTCCGCAAGTTACCAAACAAAAAAGAAGCATGTGGGAAGCATCAAATAGGGGAATAAGACTCAAATATATAAAATGATTGGCCAGGTCATTGCACCGATGCACCAGAACTTGAATTCCCAAATGACACCAAGGAGATATCCTTCTGTGGTTCCTGTTAGGCTAGTAGTGGAGGCCACTATGTTTGATGAGGAGCAGAAGTAGTTTGATCAGTTTAAGATGATGGGTCCTCCACGTTATGATGGTGATCCTTTGGCAGACGTACATGATTTATTAGATGGTTGTCAGGAGATTCTGAAGAATCTTGATTTGGTGGAGTCAAATGGGTTTGCATTCACTACTTTTTAGATTTAGGGGCTAGCCAAGAGGTTGTGGCAGTCACATGAGCATAGCAGGTCAGCAAGGTCACTTTCACTCACATAGAGTCTGTTTCACATCTCTTCTTAGAGAACTTTGTTCCCCTCACAAAGAGGGAGGAGATGTATGGACGATTCTTGCACCTTAATCACGATCGTATATTTGTAACTGAGTATGAGATGAGATCTATTGAGCTTTCATGTCATGCAACTTTTTTGATCCCTATCGAGGTTGAGAAGGTGAAGAGGTTCACCGATAGGTTAAATTTCGGTATCAAGATTGCTATGTCTTAGAAGGCAGATAATGGTACTATATTCCTGCATGGTGAGGATATAGCGCACAGGATTGAGTGCATTTGGGGTCAGAACAGAGATATCATGGTGATAAGGATAAGGAAACCCCGATATAATGGCGGTTTTAGTGCTACCTCTTTTGGAGGTAGGGATCATTATGGGAGAGGCTATCCTAGCAAGCCAATCCCTTCAAATTATTAGCCTGCACATAGTTCTCCAGTTTAGTCATCATTCAGTGCATTACTAGCTCAGAGTTCCTACCGCACTCCATCAGCCCATAGTGCTTCCAGTGGGTACTTAGTCTATTAGAGGCAGCCTCAAATTTAGCAGCCATTCTCGGCTTAAGGTTATTTTGAGTATGGAGATATAGGCCATATCAAGAGGGATTTCCCCAGGCGTGGTAGAGGCGCAACATTACAGGGTTCTCAGGCAGTGACTCTAGTTCTAGTTGTTGCACCACCAGTGCCACCAGCTAGAGGGGGAGCTCAGGCAATCATGGGATGTCCCAAAGGTGGAGGTCAATTGGGCGTGGGCTAGGCCTGCTGTTATGCATTTCCATGTAGGCCCAAGGTGGAGGCTTCCGATGTAGTTATTACAAGTAGTGTTTCAGTCTATCACAGAGATACATCAGTTATATTTGATCCTGGTTCCACATATTTCTATGTGTCATCGTACTTTGCATTGTGTTTGGATCGGCCCCATAGTTCTCTTGATGTTCTTGTTCATCTATCTACACCTGTTGGTGACTTTATTGAGGTGAATCTACTGTATCGATCTTGTTTGGTTACCATCGAGAGCTATGAGACCAGCGTTGATCTCTCATTTCTTAATAAAATATAGTGGACTATGATGTGATTTTGGGTATGGTATGGTTATCTCCGTATCATGCTATTCTTGATTGTAATTCTAAGGTTGTGACATTGGCTATGTCAAGGTTTCCGAGGTTGGAATGGAAAGGTTCTCTTGGGCATAATTCTAGTAGGGTAGTTTCATTTCTAAAGACTCAGTGGATGGTTAAGACGGGTGTTTGGCATACATAGACTTTGTTAGGGATGTTAGTGTTGATACCCTTGCAGTTGATTTGGTTACAGTAGTGAGGGAGTTTCTAGATGTGTTTCTATCAGATCTACTAGGCATGCCACCCAATAGGGGTATTAATTTTTGTATTAACTTGGTGATGAGCACTCAGCCCATTTCTATACATCGTATCGCATGGCTCCAGCAAAATTGAAGGAATTGAAAGAATAGGTTCAAGAGTTGCTGGATAAGGGGTTTATCAGGCCTAGTGTATCACTGTGGGGTGCGCTAGTGTTGTTTATGACGAAAAAGTATTATTTCATGATAATGTGTATTGACAATAGGCAATGAACAAGGTTAGCATCAAGAACAAATATCTATTGCCTCACATTGATGATTTATTTGATCAGCTTCATGGTGTCCCAAAGACTGGCTTGAGACCAAGGTATCACAGTTGAAGATCAGCATTTTAGACATTCCTAAGACGACTTTACAACTCGTTTTGGGCATTATAAGTTTTTGGTTATGTCTTTTAGTTTGACTATTGCCACAGTAGCATTCATGCAATTGATGAACATTGTGTTTCAGCTATACTTAGATTCTTTTGTCATTGTGTTCATTGATGATATCATAGTATATTCTTGTAATGTTGAGGATCATGAGTAGCATTTGAGGATTGTGCTTCAAATTTTGAGGGACAAGATGATGTATGCTAAGTTCTCCAAGTGTGAGTTTTGTATGGACTCAGTGGCATTCTTGGGCCACATGGTATCTAGTAATGGGATTAAATTGGACTCGAAGAAGATTGAAGTAGTTCAAAGTTGGCCCAGGCCTTCTACCGCTACTGAGATCAGGAGTTTCTTAGGCTTGGCTACATATTATCGCTGCTTTATGGAGAGGTTTTCATCTATTGTAGCCCCATTGACTAAATTGACCCAGAAGAGTTCTACATTCAGGTGGTCAGATGAGTGTGAGGAGAGATTTTAAAATCTCAAGACAATATTGACTACGGCTCCAGTTTTGGTACTACCCTTAAGATCGAGGTTGTACATAGTCTATTGTGATGATTCGAGGGTTGTACTTGGATCTTTGTTGATGCAGAACAATAGGGTAATTGCCTATGTGTCAAGCCAGTTGAATCCCCGTGAGAAGAACTGTCTAGTACATAATTTGGAGTTAGTAGCTATTGTACACGCGCTCAAGCTTTAGAGTCATTATTTATATTGTGTGTCTTGTGAGGTGTATAGGATCACCGGAGTCTCCAACATCTATTTAAATAGAAAGATTTAAATTTGAGGCATGGTTGAAGTTGTTGAAGGATTATGATATCACTATTCTCTATCATCTAGGTAAGGCCCATGTGGTAGATGACGCCTTGAGTAGAAAGGCAGAGAGCATGGGGTGTTTGGCATTCATTTTAGCTGTGGAAAGACCATTAATATTGATATTCAGGCTCTAGCCTACAAATTCGTGAGGTTGGATATTTCAGAGTCTAGTCGGGTTTTATCTAGTGTTTTATTACAGCCTTCCTCGTTTGAGTACATTAAGTTTCGCTAGTATGATGATCCCCACTAGTTTATATTTAAAGACACGGTGCAACAAGTTGGTTCTTATGAGGTGAGTATTAGTGATGATGGGGTATTGAGGCTTCAAGATCGAATCAGTGTTCCTAAGAAGGACGGTTTGAGGGGGTTGATTCTTCAGGGGGCTCACTATTAGTATCCCACTCATCTAGGTTCTACAAAGATGTATCATGATTTGAAGCAGCATTATTGGTGGAGAAATATGAAGAAGGACATTTCTAGGTATACTGAATGGTGTTTGAACTGTCAGCAGGTCAAATATGAGAATCGAGAGTAGGTGGTTTGCCTCAAAGTTTAGGTATACCATACTGGAAGTGGGAGCATTTCACTATGGATTTTATGGTAGGGTTTCCACGGACCTTGAGGAGATTTGATGTTGTATGGGTCATTGTGGATAGACTGCCCAAGTCTACACATTTTATTTCGATCATAACTTCCTACACTTCTGAGCAGTTGGCTCGGATTTATCTTAGGGAGATTGTTCACCTGCATAGTATGCATGTGTCTTTCATCTCGCATTGAGGTACTCAATTTACATTACATTTTTTTAGAGTGGTGCAGTTTGAGTTGGTCACATGGGTTGAGTTGAGTACTGTATTTCACCGTCAAATAAATGGGTAGTCCGAGCAGACCATTCAAATCTTGAGCCTGCGTTATTGATTTTGGGGTCCAATGGGATCAATTTCTACCATTAGAAGAGTTCTCCTAGATACCAGTCAAGTATCCAGATGGATCTGTATGAGGCTTTATATGGGAGGCGATGTCATTCTTTAGTTTGTTGGTTTGTGTCAGGGGAGGCTAGGTGGTTGGGCACCAATTTGGTTTGTAATACTTTAGAAAAGTTGAAGTTCATCCAGGAGCAGCTTCATATAGCACAGTCTAGACAGAAGAGTTATGTTAATAGGAAGGTTCACGGTGTAGGTTTCATGGAGGGTGAGAGAATCCTTCTTAGAGTTTCGCCTATGAAGGGTCTGATGAATTTTGGGAAGAAGGGCAAGTTCGGTCCTCGGTACATTAATCCATTTGAAGTTTTAAGGAGAGTGGGTGAGGTAGTTTATAGGCTTTCTTTACCACCCAGCTTGTCGGGATTTTATCCAGTGTTTCATGTTTCCATACTTTGGAAGTATCATGAGGATTAGTCATATGTGCTACATTATAGTTCGGTGTAGTTGGATGAGAATTTAGCTTATGATGAAGAACCAGTTGCCATTTTGGACAGGCAGATTCGAAAGCTGAAGTCGAATGACATTGCATCGATGAAGGTTTAGTGGAGAGGTCAATCGGTCGAGGAGGTGACTCGGGAGATCAAGAATGATATGCGGAGTAGATATCCTCATCTTTTTGGCATTCCAGGTATGTTTCTAAACTCGTTCGAGGACAGACGTTTTTTTAAGAAGGGGAGAATGTAACAATTTGAATGGTTGTTTTATGTATTTAAGCCTCGTTTCCCTATTTTATTCTTACCATATGTGCGCTTGTTGTTTTGTGACTTGAGTGGTTGGTTGGTTTGGCTTTCGGAAGATTTGGAAGTGAATTGAGACACTTAGTCTCAATTTGGAAGCTTAAGTTGTAAGAGTTGATCAAGATTTGACTTTTGTGAAAACGAACTTGTAATAGTGCTTTGATGGTTCAAATATGTTTGTATGGTTATTTTGAATTTATTCGTATGTTCATAATTGGATTTGGAGGTTCCTAGGATGTTTTGGTGCTATTTAGCAAAAGTTGGCAATTTGGAGTTTTGGAGAGTTCCTAAGTTTGACCGAGGGCTGACTTTGAGGTTATTGGATTTGGATTATTGTTTCAAAAGTTAGGAAAGGTTCCTTTTTCATTTGGGACTTGTTTCCAAAGTTTGGGTTCATTCCGGATTGTTTAGGATTGAATCTGACGCTTGGTTTGAAGTTTCGAATTTCATGAACTTAAGTGAATCTCAACATGTATTTTGGTTGTCGACTCTTGGTTTTGCTGTTTTTGTTTCACTTGAACACTTGGATAAGTTTGTATTAGGTATTGAAACTTGTTTTCCTGATTAGACAGGGTCTCATGGGGTTCGGATGTGGTTCGGGGTGATTTTGCACCATTTTCCCCTTGTTTTGGATCGATAGTTTATGGTGCAGAGGGGCTTCTTTGCAATTGCGGAGTGGAGATTTTGGCAAGCAAAGCTTTACCCATCGTGTTCGGGGGAGAAGGGTCGTGTTTGCAGAAGGATAGGATCTACTGCTTCAAGTTTGCGCTTAGGAGACATATTCGCGATGGCTTGTGGTTGGGCAGGAAGTTTGCCTTCGCGATCACAGGTGTGAGGCCTCATTCATGTAAGTTTAGCTGGTGCAGTGGTCACGTTTGCGGGGTGATTTCACATTTGCGATGGGGAGTTTCCAGCTGAGTATTTTTGGCCTTCGTGATCATGATGTTGGACCCGCGATCGTGATGCATAGGCCTAGGCGGACTACTTAAATGATAATTTCGGGACTTTTACCCACTTTATCATATTTTGAGTCCTAGACTTCGAAATTGGATGACTTTGAGAAGCTATTTAACTACATCATTGGAGGTGAACAATTTACACTTTGATTTGACTTTGTATCATGATTTCTACACCTAGAAGCTTGGATTTTAAAGTAAAATTCAGGAATTTTTGGCAAAACTATTGGAAAGTGAATAATTAAGATTTGAACCCTGACTTAGAGTCAATTTTGGATGAAACTTATATGTTTAGAATCGTATCGGAATGGGAGTTCGGGATTTATGAGTTTTGTCGGGTAGCGGGTTGGGTTGATGTTTTGATTGACTTTGTATATTTGATTAAAGACTCAATATTTATCATTTGGATTCGATCTATTACCTTGTTTGACGTTGTTTGATTGTATTTGACTAGATTCGAGTCGTTTGGAGTTGGATTTTTTAGGATTTCATATTTTTGGTTATTTTTAGGCTACCAATTGAAGGTAAGTCTCTTGGCTAACCTTGTTAAGAGGGAAACCCCTAGGATTTGACTTAATTTCTATTTGCTTAAGATATTGGGATGGTGGATATACGTGGTGGCGACCGTATACGCACTTACCGAGTTTATATAATGACCGGAGTAGAATATGAATGTTGTATTCCTTATTTTGACTATGTGCCCGTTCGATTCATGATTTATTTGACTTACGTAGCTATGTTTGCTCTCTTAGTCATGTTAGAAATCATGTCGAGGTTTATGATTAATTTCGAATGCTTGGGAACTTATCCTTAATATGTTGAATTCTTAAATTGTCCATAGTCACGTAAAGATTCCATTAGCACATATTCGTATAATTTCTTTTAAGTTTTTGTGCACCTTTTATCTGTAATTCTTGAGCATATGCATATATTTTTTAATAAGAACACTTGATTTGGACTGAGAATTTTGGCACGAAAGGTAAAGCGTGCAGATGAGTTGCAGTTATGGCACATTGTACATAATGATCGCATATTGATTTAAGAGTGATTCTACTATGCTCCTCTTTGCGCTTGGATTTGGATTCGTCCCTCTGGAGTCAGGTGATAACCCATATTACTTTGGTCCCTATAAGCATGGCTTGTGCATGGATTTTGTATCGGGTCTATACATAGATTTTGTATCGGATTATGTTGATACATGAATGGTGTATTGGGGTACATGAATCTTGTACCGTTTTGAGCATGAATTCATACTATTGACTCATGTAGAAAAATTCATTTAACTGTTAATTGTTACTTGACATCCTTATATGCTAATTGGGAGTCTCATTGCTCTGTTAATTGTCCATGCCATCTTTTATTACTATATTTGAGCAGCATTTGGTTAATTCTATACTGGAAAGCATGCTTAGTTCCTTTCAACTGTTAATATATGTGATTCTTATTATTTATGAAATTATCTACTATTTCAGTTCTTAACCAGTGTGGTAAGTATTCGGAAGCATCAAGCCTCGCCACTACTTCTGTATTATTAGACTTGATACTTACTAGGTACCGATTGTGGTGTATTTACACTTCTGCACATCTTTTTGTGCAGATCTTCAGGTGGGTCCTAGAAGATTTTCTTAATTGAGCTTGGGTAAATGCACGAAGACTTAGAATGAGCTGCACTTCATGGATCTACTTCGCAGTTCTCGAGTTCCTGTTCCTTTATTATTCATGTCTATTAATATTTCAAACAGTTAGTTATGTATACGGACTTGTTCTTATTTTCGTAGTTTGCTCGTGTACTTGTGCCACCTAGGCTTGGGAGTTGTACCGTATTCGCCGTGTTTAGGCCATGTTATGGTTATATCGGCTATTATTACTATTTTGAGACTATTTCCATCTTTAGTTATTATATATCTCTATTAATTAATGAAAATGGACTATATTTGTTGATTGTGAGTTGGCTTGCTTAGCAAGTTCGGTTAGGCTCCATCACAGCCTTGATGTGGGATTTTGGGTTGTAATATTTGTATGTAGTAGAGTGCTGGCTAATTAAGAACTCACATGTTCATGAGATAAAAGTAGCAAAAATGAGGGTGTTGAGATAAATGTTTAAGAATACTATGAGAGATATGATTAGGAACAAATGCATACAGGGTAAAGTGAGAGTGGAATCCATGGTGGACAAGATGAGAGAAGCAAGACTGAGGTGGTTCAGCCATATGAAGAGGAGATGCACAGATACCCAATGAGGAGGTGTGAGAGGTTGGAAATAATAAGTCTAATGAGAGGTAAAGATAGACCAAAAAAGTATTGGGGTAAGATGATCTGACGGTACATAGCACATCTTCAATTTATTGAGGACATGGCCTTAGATATGAGGGTCTGAAGGCCGGAGATTAGGAAGAATATTAGTAGGTAGTCGAGGAGCGATGTATCACTTTCCTGTGGAGAGGCTTAGTGACAGTTTGGAGCACCTTATATGCTCCTCCTTCTACGTATCAGTAGTATTAGTATTATTCTCGTACTATCCTATTCTACAATTTCTTTTATTACATGTTATTTCTTTTGTGTTGGCTATCTTATTATTTTGATGTTGTTATTGTTTCTTTTCTCCTGTATCTCTAACATAGCCTCTTCACTACTATTTTTTTTCTCAAACTTGCTCTGTTTTTTTAAGCCAAGGATCTATCGAAAATAGCATCTCTTTACCTCAAACAAGATAGGGGTAAGGTCTGCGTGCACACTACCTTTTTTAGATCCTACTGGATATATTATTATTTTGTTATTGTACAATTCACATTTTAAAAGTAGAATTAGATAAATAATCAAAGATGATATTTGGTATCTAGGATATAATTAACAAAATCTAATATTCATATCAACCACAACCCCAAAATTAGAGTACTTAGCCACTCATAGTCATGGCTTAATATTGTATGAGGTAGCCACTAACTGGGTTTGAAGCCTCCAAACGTACACAATCTAGTCAAAAAGCTCTTAACGAGGTCAAATTTAGTCATAGAACTCAATTTCATAAAATAAAAAATTAAATTTTAGCGAAAGTTAACAAAAGTCAACCCCGAGTTCACGTGGTTAAACCCAAAACAAAAAGTTAATTCTCGATGACCCATAAGCTTTCGATTCCAAATATGTAGTTAGATTCTCAATCCGAGTTTAAATCTGTTTTTAATTCATCAAAAGCACTTTCTTATATTCCAAGTCAAAACCATCTTTTATACTTTTTGGTTCCTTGATTCTAAGAAAAAATTGAAGATAGATTCAATTTATAATTATAGATCCGAACTAGGATTACTTATCCCCAATGGCGTTGATAAAAATCCACTTAAAATCTCCTCAATCCGAGCTCCCAAGCTCCCAAAATAATAAAATGATCTTATGATATGAAATTAGGGTTATATAAATAAAGTATTAAATATGCAGAATCTAAACTAGATGTAGGGCCCCCACAATGCGAGCCCCGTCACGTTCTCCACTAGGTTGTCGCCATTCCATGTAACGGAAACCCCTACTGGTCTGCACATCTGGTGTAGTTCTTTGCTGGTTTTTCAATTTAAAACCTCTCCCTAATACCTCAAAATTTACTTGAGCCCTAGGACCCCTCCAGACCATCACGACTAGTCCAAATACACTATATGGGCTTATCCAAAGGCTCAAAGCATGAAGCAAAATGCTACAACACACATTTGAGGACTCATATTAAACTTAAGAATCTTAAGGTTCTAACTTTCATGCAATAGTGCCAAAATGCTCCTGAGCCTCTCGGATCCTAATCCGAACATACGTACAAGTCCAAAAACATCATATAAACTTATTAGAAGCTTCAAACCATGAACCAAAGTGCATATAATGCAATTGAGGGGTAAGGTTGCTATTTTTAGCTTTTAAACCTTCCAAATGGCCAATTGTGATCGAAAACCTTCTCGAACCCCTCGGGACCCGCGCAATCATAAAACACCAAATGATCCTACTAAGAATCTTAACGTAGGAAATAGAGAGTTTAACACTAAAAACGACAGGTTGGGTCATTATATTTGTAAACGTGAGGACCAAATAGGGGCATGTTTACTAAAACATTAAACAGGGGTTCACTTTGAGAAGAATAGGCTGAAAGTGTGGTTGATTAAAGATCACGTGAGTGATCACATTTCCTTTCCTTCGTGCTTGGCTAGTATGAGCTGAATAGGAATTTTGTTAATGATGAATTAAAATGTCATTTCTAGCCATATACTGTAAAAGGGAGGCACTGAGACCAACGTATAATATTTTTCACAAAGGTCTAATAATGCTATCCTTATTATCAAAAATGGATATTCATTACAAGCTGGAAAGAAACGAACAGAGAAATCAAGTTCACGATTAACTCACTTTAGTTTGCATTTATGTTTTATTTTATTTTATGAAAACTGTAAAGATAAATTTAAAGCCACCTGAACCGGGTAATTGTTCGACCTAACCCGTGTAGATAGCACTAGCTGTGTGCTTTCACTGTCTGATTACTACACTTTACATATAGAACATTGGCTGGGATGTTTGATTTTAACTCCTTTTTTGGTCATTGCTCTTTCTTTAAAAAATCTTATATACTATAATTATGTTAAACATAACCTAAATCTGCCCAGCAATATGTGAAAAGGAGAACAAAATAATACTCCCTAGTTTCGATTTATATAAACATATTTGACTGAGCACGAAATTTAAGAAAAAAATAAACTTTTAAAACTTATGCTCCTAAACAAACCATAAAATGTGTATAGTTATAAAAGCTTCACATTGCAAGTAGAATTAGAAGTTTAAGCTAAATTATTTTTAAATTTAAAAAGGAATCATTCTTTTTTGAACGGACAAAAAAGAAAATAAATTCGACTGAAACGAAAGTAGTAGTAAACAATAGCAACGCTTGACTTCACTTACACGGTTCAAAGAAAGCAAATATGAGGCGTAGGGTCTAGGTAATGTTATTACTGCCTACGTAATCTTAAAATACATGTCTAATTGACCAACCCAGATATGAACTCATTTTTGAGAATTTAAATGCAAATTGAGGAGCTCCTAATAGAATTTCCTTCCTATAGTAGAACAGCATTTATAAACAGAATCTCGAGAGAACAATAGGGACTAATTTCACACCCACCTACCCACTAACATGCGCCCCCCACACACGCGAGAGAGAGGGAGGGAGGGGGAGCGGGGGCGGCAGAGAGATAGAGGGAGCGAGGGAGGCCTTGCAAATCATGGGTAAGAAATATACAATTGTGACCAACGCCTTGCAAATCATGGGCAAGAAGCATACAATTGTGACCAACTTTACTGCCATCTGACCCATTAAAAATACATATTATGCTAGTATTAGTCACTTGAATAAACATTTTCTATTTGTCAGCTTGTCCCAGACACGTTAGCTGCAGGAACCTTAGGTGGATAATTTGTCAAGTCAACATCCATGAGAGAGAGATCATGGGACAATGAGACACTATTTGATGTATCTATCAGCAATGAAGAATTCACTGCCTCTGATTTACCAGTTTGACAGCCAATCCCAGCATTTTCGGAAGTACTGCTAGCAGAAGAAGAGAGACTGGACAATTGTATATATTCCAATTTGTTTGCAGATATCTTCTTGTTTTTCCTAGCAGTATCCATCTCTGTGCCAGTTGGGACAAAAGTCCTCGCCCTGTATTTTTTGGCTCCCTCATCACCCTCGCTATGATTATAGAGCACGTAATCATGATAAGTAGGAGCAAACTGCATTTGGTGGAAGAACATAAATTTGTGAAGATACATTTGGTTATACAGTAGAAGGCAAAAATAGAAATTGAGCATGTTGCCGGGTTTACCTGGTGGACAGTGTCATGGTAAAAGTCATTAAGTTTAAGGGCATGGCCAAGGCTAGCCAAAAAACCATGAGAAGGACCAACATTAGCCCCAGCATACTCCTTGTATGGAAAGGCAAAAAGATGGCCGGCAGCAGCAATAAGCATCTCAACACAAATTATAAAATTCTGAAATTCTGCAGCTTCCTCAGTGTCTTTAATAAATCGAGCCTTCGCAGCAAGAAACAACAGAACTCCCTGGGAGTCGGTTGCGAAGAAGGATATGAGAACTTGAAGCTTGGAATGGACATAACTTTTAAACACAAGAATATATTCCGTGAACTAAGTTACATTTGCAACTCACCTATGTAACACAAACCTCACCACAGTCAAACAAGAACAACAACAATAACATATCCAATGTATTCCCACAGTGTGAGATTTGGGGAGGATATGTGTACGCAAACCTTACCCCTACCTTGTAGAGGTAGAGAGGTTGTTTCCGATAGACCCCGGGCGCAAGAAAAGCATTTCTCAGCAGGTTTGAACAAGAAAAACAATAGTGAAGAAGCCATGTTGAAATTACTGAAGACAAGAACAGCAACATCGAAATAACAAAGCAATAAAAAAATGGAAGCAAGTGAAACAGCAAGGTAGAAATAGAAATTGAAAAATAAGATAATACGAGAATGATAATAATACTGATACGGAAAATACGGAACAGATACGGTGTCCCAAACTCGATTACCTACTAAACTTCTACCCTTTTCCTCGACCTCCATATCCTTCTATCTAGGGTCATGTCCTCGCTATGCTGAAGAAGTGTCATGTCCTGTCTAATCACGTTTCCCCAATACTTCTTCAGCCTACCTCTACCTCTCCTTGGACCCACAATTGTCAACCTCTCATACCTACTCACTGTGGCATCTGTGCATCTCCTCTTCACATGTCCGAACCATCCTAGTCTCGCTTCCCTCATCTTGTCAACCATGGAGGCCACTCCCACCTTGTCACGAATATTTTAATTAATCATATCTCTCCTATTATGTCCCCACATCCATCTCAGCATCCTCATTTTCACTAGTTTCATCTTCTGAGCATGAGTTCTTGACTGGCCAACACTATGCCCCATATAACATAGCTAGTCTAACAACCACTGTGTCTTTGTAGGACCTTCTTATCGCACTAGACACCGGATGCGAAACCACGGTCAAACGAGAATCAAGCAAAAATGGCCATCTAGTGAACAGCATAACAATTCTAGGTGTAACAGCATTCCCAATGGGCATCAATAAGCAGTTAAGGAAAGATAACCACTTACGAAAAAACACAATTATGTGAAGTAAAACGTGTGCACCAATAAGCAGTTAGTAATAATAGTTCTGGAGTTTAATTGTTTTGCTGGAAAACGGTTAAACGATACTAGGACAGAACCACTACTTGTGAAAGCAAATATTTAGCTAACAGAGCCAATGAAGTGAAAAGCATCAAACCATGCCAGATTTGGTGAAATAAGGCCAGTGATAAAAGATTATGGCAGGTTTCTTTACCAAACAATACAGAAGGTAAATAAATGTAATTAAGCACAATTTAATTTCAGTGGTGGATACAGAATGTGATTATATAAATTTATAGAAAGATGGAAGATCCTACCTGCCAATAAGTAAGGAATACAACAGATTTGATTATGATAAACTTTGGAACTGGATTAAATGGCTGGAGCAAATCTCTGCATGCCACGTAAAACAAGACCAAGGCATAAAGTGCCGTCGAGTATGAGATAGTATAGATAATTGTGAGGTAGAGGTAGGATTGCTTTGGACTGAAATTTCCATCCTCATATTTCTGTTTTGCATAGAGTATGAATGTGACTGCCACTAATATGGGCTTGAGGATCACAAACTGCAAACATCCCTGCTTGCACCTACGAATAAAGCGCCTGCATAGCTTTGACATCAACAGAAATGCAGCTTACCGAATATAAAACACGAGATGAAATCTTGAATCATCTAACAAAATTTATAGCATTTCTGCAATACTTATGCCATTAACTAAACAGGACAACATGATGAAAAATAATCTGGCGGCAAGGATCAAGGGGGTCGTTAAGTGGCTCAAGACTACTGAAAATCAATTGACGTCCAAATATTAGATACAAAATAAAAAGGTCCAAATAATTAATTTGCATTTACATTGGAGAGAGAATACTATTTATTGACAAATTGCAAAGAAATGTGGCTTCCTGCAAGAGTATATTACCCATCCAAAGGAATTGGAGGAAAGCAGCACGTCATCAGATACCAATTAGGCTTTAGAACTCGGCCACTCAGATTTAGAACAACAGCTCCTGGGCCACCTACCCATGCCAGGCAGAGTGATAGAAAATTATATATGACCCAAGCCTCATATCTGAAATGGAAATTAGAAATATTAAATCCATAAAGTTTATTATTTCGCTTCAAAGAGAAATGTTTACGCACCATCTCAGTTTAAAGGATACATCGTATACAAATTTATAACCAATCCAAACACCCCCTTTACCCTAAAAAACTATTTCTTTTGGCATGCTTGAATAGGATGGAAATTAACAAAGAAAAGATTGACTCAATTACACATGAAATATGTACAAATGAGCTAAAAATGTCAAACAATGAAGGCAAAACAACAAACAAATATAAACCAGACTCTCCCATACTGATGTAAATTTTTGAAGATAATAGGAGTAGAAGGGCTATGAGTGAGCCAAACATGTGAAATCCAGATCCGGCAATCCCGGGGAGCCCATGCATGAAGACATAACTTATTCAATGTGTTTAATGTAAATTTGGGACAAAACATTGTGTTAATACACAATATTTATTTCTGTATAATTGAGCAATTGAGCCAATGAAATCTACCAGGGTTAGAGAGTTCCAACTAAATAGGTACACAAGGCATTTAGCTTTGAGAGTATGGATAGGAGTCGAAATGCCATCAAAACATCTGTGATTCCTTTCTTGCCAAAGGCACCAAAAAATGCTTGTTGGGATCATCTTCCAGACCTTCTTGATGGTTCTGTCAACTTTCCGCCTGCTCCAACCCTCCACTGCCTCCCTGATACCTTGTGGTTGTGTCCAGCTTATACCCAGTATAGGTTGAAACATATACCACATGTCTGCTGCCACTGGACAATGCAAAAATAGGTGATTGATTGATTCAAAGTTTTACTGACACACGTAGCATCTATTGACCAGCTGAAAACTCCTTTTACAGAGATTGTCTTGGGTGAGGCAAGTTTCTTTGAGTGCAGTCCAAGTGAAGCAGTTAACTTTTTTAGGGAGCTTTGTCCTCTAAATAAGCTTCCAAGGCCAAGAGTCAATGATTCCATTGTGATCGCACATGCGCCTGTAGCCTGACTTCACTGTATATGGGCCTGTACCACACCTTATGCAACTAAGCCTCTCTTGGGTTTGCTCTTTTGTGGTAGAGTTTCCTAATCTACCAAACAGAACAAGTAGACTATCCAGCTCCCAGTCATGCATGTTCCTTCTGAAAAGTGGAACCCAAGAGTTTCCTGATCTATATTGACGTAATGTGGAGTTGGTGTCACTAGCAATCTGGAATAGCAGTGGAAAACTCTCTTTCAAGGGGCAGTTGTCTAACCATCTATCTTCCCGGAATCTTACATGCAACCCATTCCCAACCTTGAAAGAAATATTCTGAGAAAATTCCTCCCAAAGGCTACTGATGTATTTCCATGGCCCAACACCATGGGGGGTCTACTGAGTTTGGTACACCAGTGGCTCGGTTGACCATGCTTGGCTATCACCACCTTCTTCCACATGCTAGTGTCTTCCTCACCAAATCTCCCTACCCATTTCATTAACATGCTTTTGTTGTGCTTTGCTAGGTCTTTAATTCCAAGTCCACCAAGGTCTTTAGGTTGAGTCACTTTGGCCCATTTAACTAGGTGAAACTTATCTCCCTCGCTGTCCCCCTTCCATAGAAAATTCTTCCCGAGTTTGTCCAGCTGCTTCAGCACTTTGCTAGGCATAGGATATAATGACATGAAATAGCTTGGGATATAGTCAATTACACTGCTAATATAAGTTAGCCTACCACCCATGGAGAGATACTGCATCTGCCATGTCGCCAATCTCTTCTCCACCTTCTCTAACGCCCCATTCCACACTTCAGCATATTTGAATTTGGCTCCCAATGGTAGGCCAAGGTATGTGGCAATGAAGGAGCCAATACCACAGCATAGAATATCAGCTAGAGCCTCTAAGTCGGGAACTTCATTAACTTGGTATATTATGCTTTTTGCCATGCTGATGTGAAGTCCTGGTATAGCTTCAAAAATGAGCAGAGTTGGATTAAGATATTGAACCCGAGATTTTTCAGCACCACAGAAAACTAATGTGTCACCTGCATAGAGCAAATGTGAGACTGAGATTGCATTCCCTTGAGGTCTTCCAACACTAAAACCATCTAACCAAAGTAACTGTTTTGCTTTGTCCAACATCTTGCTAAGACCCTCCATAGCTAGGATGAACAAGAATGGGTACAAGGGGCCCCCTGCCTTAAACCCTTTTGGGTTGAGAAGAATCCTACTGGGCTCATATTACCGTAGTCAAGCTGTGTTTAATCCACCTGATCCACCTGCTACCAAATCTCATTTTCCTTAGCATTGAAAACATGTATGACCAGTTAACTTGGTCAAATGCTTTCTCAATATCCGGTTTGCACAAGATACCTGCACTTTTTCAGCACCCGAAAGCTAGTTGTATCCTCATTTTCAACTATGATGGAATCATCTCATCCTTTCATTGTACTTTTTTACATAAGCTACACCATATGATTGAGTGGTCTGGTTGGGTCCTCTGCCGCTCCTCGTCTCTTCCTAACTTCATCCAGAACCTTTAGAGGGAATTACATTGTTTCCCAATTTAGAAGATGGTTTTTTTCTCCCCCACATACACCATAAGAAGCTTCTTGTAAAGTTTACCAACCATTGTGCCAACGTAAATGGCTTGGGTAGACAAAAATGTAGTATTTCAGCATGCTAGAGAGACGATAGAGTGCTCTTTCTCCCCTTTGACAGATACCTCTTTGGTCATCCAGCAAGTGTCTTTTCAACTCTCTCAACAAGTGGTTCTCTACCAGTGTTTGGAAAAGCGATCGCTTCGTCGCTTTAAGCGCGAAGCGATACAAAGCGACAGGGTATCGCTTTTTACTGCTTGAGGCGATGCGATCATGTGAAGCGCACGCTTCAGTGAAAAAAGCGACAAGGAGACGAGGCGACGAAGCAAGTGAAGTGATCGCTTCTTTTAAAAAATCCCAAATGGGCCCTTTTTTTTTAAAAAAAAAATTTGGGTCTGTTTGTAAATTATACAAAACAGACCCCTAACCTCGCTTCTGTAATTGCTTGACAAAACAGAGACCTCTTCTCTCTTCTTCATCGACAAAACTAGGGTTTCCAGGTAAGTTTCTTCTCGTTTCTTATTCTCATTTTTTTCTTTCTTCTTTCTTCTTTCTTTCTTTCTTTCTTCTTCTTGTTCCCTTCCAGATTCTGCTATTATTTCTTTCTTTTTCCTTCTTTCTTCCTTCTTCTTCTCTTCTCTTTTTCACTTTTTTCTCCTCCAACGTCTGCACAACTAGGGCAGGCGTTGGCTTTCTTTTTTCCCTCCCTTTTATTCTTCTTAATTTTAATGTGTATTTCAGTTTAAAAAATTACTTATTAAATATATGTGTTATATCTTTCAGTTTATTTGGTTTTTTAATACATACACACATGTGTGTGTGTGTGTGTATATATATATATATATATATATTAGTTTATTTGATTTTTTTAATGTGTATTTAAGTTTGTAAATTAATTATTATATATATTATATGTATTTTCACAATTGCGCTTCACTTCAATGAAGCGTGCGCTTCGCTTTTGAAGCAAGGCGAGCCCTTGTCGCTTTTTTGCGCGTCGCGCTCTCAAAAACACTGTTCTCTACGATAAGTCAGTCAGTTGCACCCACAGGTAGTTCCAAATAAGTCACATGGATGGAGCCAACTCTGCTCCGTGGATTTGAATTTATGGAAGGATATGGTCTATTTGAATTTCAATTATCCTACAACTCAACAAGAGCCTAGCTAAACTGTTTTACCTCTCTTTAATGAACTTTAAGGCCTTTTACGTACTCCTAGTCAAAGCTTCTTGAGAAGCTTTCGCTTTGTTGACCTAATATGTTATTGGAGGCTTTAAAGTTGGACCGCTAACTTGGTAGTTCAACAAATATAGCACCTACGACAGCATGTCAGCTAATTTCCGTTATATTAGTTATTATTACTTTGAATGTCTTCATGTTTAGTTGACCCAATGCGTTAAAGAATGATTTTACGTCTTTGATATGGAAGAAGCATCCATAATCCTTTTGCAGTAAATTCAAGTTTAGCTTAAATGTTATATATCATAACATATTGTCTGTTAAGGTATTATATATGTTTCAAAGCTGAAAAGCAAGTATAGACATAGTAACCTGTGTCATGCCAGCTCATCCGTTGGCTCAATAAACACATTTCAGAAAATCAAGGGCATTGCAATTTTAAACCCTAACTCTGCACTCAAGTCAATAATAGCTTCCTAGCCCATTAACAAAGGATACAATGTAGAGTATTCAGCGTAATCAGTACCAGTCTCAACTCTCATGAGACCAAAACTATAGGAATCAAAAGTTCATTGTATTTAACTAAACATGCATGGGATTTAAAGAATTAGGAAGAGCCAACAACCAGAGAGTAGGCTTGTGAAAAAGAACTTGCTATAGTGAACAACTATGATTTTCGGTATGTACATAACTAAGCTATTCACTATTAATATCATCCCATCTAGCCTTCATGGTTTCTACTAGTTGCAAAATTTATAATCAGATTGGCAAAAATAGCAGCAAAATAATAGGAACAAACAGCGTGTGATCTTATTATAGTAACATGAAGAATAAGTATGTAACTCAAACCCACTAAATACTAAATTGAACCGTACTTACATTTCCCGTATGGAATTAAAATAAATGGCATTCTTATTTAGAACGAGTGACAAGAATGACATCAGCGCATAAACCTGCCAGGGAGACAAGGAGAACAGCTTTAATTTATCAAAGTGATAGCAAAAATTGCTGGATGGAATGTAACTATGAATTTCTTAAGGATTTCAGAAGTGTTAGCACCTAAGTACTGGGAACATTCATTTGTTACCAACATTAACACCATTGTGTCCACATATAAATAAATAGGATGACCTTCTGGAAACAAATGCAAAATTTGTGGGCTAATGCAACATACTCTCACAAGTCCATAAAGCTAGAGTACTCACTGTGAAAAATAGCACCTTCAATTTAGATTTGAGGGAACACAATAATATCCTCTACGCAATAAAGCACAAAATCCTACAACTAATTCTGCCAAATTAGGCCCCTTAGCATGAGATGGAGGAGAAATTTGTCCCATTTGACCATAGTGTCAAGATCACCAAAAACTCAAAGGAGTGACTCTAAACATGCTACTCAGGAACACAATCATCACAGTATATCAGCCATGCACTCTTACATTTCAAAATCAAACTTGTAGTCCTAGCTTTCAGTGCCCCGAGAACTTCCTTGCCACAGATTGGACGCCAGGTACTAACCTACTAAATAGGATATGATAACACTTTCTTGTTAGTTGAAGGCCTGACGCACCCGGCCCCAAGGTGTACCCCTTTTTATAATTGCAAAAGTACAATAAATTGCTTATTCTAATTGGGACTTTTTATCTCTCAAGCTTATTGCAGTCAATATCAATGCTCGAGAACCTAAATGATTATCCACTTGCGTAGCACATAACTTCACACGTTTTAGCTGTTTTATAGTATTTTGTACCTTGCTTGAGAAGTAGAGAAACCCTCCCTAGGAGGTGTGCTTCTTACTTCTCAGTAAAGGCATAGTGGAATCTGGTAGTTCATTCCTAGATAGCTGTCTGAGGCAGCCACAGCTAAGTTCCCTCTTGTTCTTTCTTTCGAATGGATGGAAAGGCCGGTCCATGTATGAAAATAGAGTAAGAATACTCTA
Source organism: Nicotiana glauca (assembly GCA_026770625.1). Classification (NCBI taxonomy): domain Eukaryota; kingdom Viridiplantae; phylum Streptophyta; class Magnoliopsida; order Solanales; family Solanaceae; genus Nicotiana; species Nicotiana glauca. Next base: position 116,324 of record MU671529.1, on the reverse strand, counting down.
AGAAAGTTAGCTTATTGTAGTACGAAAGTTTTCTGAGTTATAAACAGCTAAAGTTGGTTATACACTACTTGATGATTAATAAAAAAGTTTAATTACCAGAAACTTCACAAGCTTAACACTGATTTTTGGCCCAAAAACTTCAACTGGCCTGAGAGCTCAGTGAATTTTGGCACAAAGCAAAATAGTTATAATAGTATACAAATGGCCTTCTGACATATAATGGTGCATCATTATAAGTGATGAATCTCAAAGGCAAAAGACATGTTCTGATTAATGAGGTGTATCAAACAAGCATAGAGGCAAAGATAAAGCTCAAGAATATGTGAGTCCATTTGCTAAAGATTAATTCATGCGGGAATTAAAATAGAATACTTGTATAAATTATATGGAGCCCAAGTCAAGCAACAACTTTGATTACTAAATTACACTAGTATCTTTAGCATATCATAGCAGACTGAATAATAAATAAAAAGTAGTCTACAGTTGCATGATGCTCAAGAGTACATAAACGTATTACTTTAAAGGTGACACTGAAAAGTAGTGACATAATCTCAAACTACATAAACATACTAATTGCAAAGCTACTTTTTAAACTTTAAAGGTACTTATCAAAGAAAATATTACTTTATAGGAGAGATTGAGGAGAAGACTAAGAGTCAGGAAACACTTACAGGAACCATAAAGATGATCCGGACAATGTATCTTTGATAAGTTGGCTCAGTGTAATTCAAAAGGTGCCTGTATATGTGCACAAGTGCCAGCGCTATGGCACCAATGGTGCAAGGCAATGCAATAAGGATGTAATATATAGGGCCCATTTGCTCAGCTGATTACCAAGCATCAAAAAACACCCTCCTCTGGAACCTCAGAAGATAACAAAAATGCCAATAGTAAAACTGGTTGATCAAACAAAGAAAGAAACTACAGAATATTATATGTTTGGTGATGGCTGGATAATATTTGCGACGAAGAATAATTTTAGAGCAGTTGGTTAACACAAAAGAAAACATCTTTTGCCAAAAGGGAGAAATGACTTCCTTTACCAATAGGCACAAGTCATTTCCTTTACAAATATCACAACTCTTACTCCATATCAATTGCAATCTTATCCCATTACACTTGCTTCAACCGATAAGTAGGGCAGCACGGTGCACTAAGCTCTAGCTATGTGCGGGGTCCGAGGAAGGGCAGGACCAGAAATATTTTTAATCTTTTATACTAAAAATCATAACAGAACTATTCTAATACCCTATCTTCCATCTTGCATATGTCACCAAACATGCACCGGAAAATATGCAGAAGATGATATAGTAGTAAAACATTTCTACTGGAAACGTTTTCTTCCACATAAAGAGCTCACGATTACAAACCTAAAGAAACAACAGCTGCTCTCTTTTTCACTTGATGGGGTTACAATTCAAGTCTTGATTGGAGATACCACTGCCGTCAGAAAAAAGGAAAACCCAAACCCCCAAGGGTGATTCCCTGTTTAGCAAAAAGTCAGAAGTGAGGAAAGTGTGATAGAATTACAAAATTTATTCCGCTCTTTTTGTGCTCCAATACCCAAAGTTTGTCTAGTGTGCAAGCAATTGGACAACATAAATTAAAATTGCAAACTAGTTAGAAGTCCAACTAACCTTGTCAATGCAATTGGGGAAGAAAACTGAGTTAGAGTCCAATCGCTCGAAGAAGACAGTAGAAGGATAGATCTAATTGTTTGGTTTAAGGAAAATATCAACAAAGTGTCGAGCAAAAGTTAATTTGCTGGTTCTCCATGTGGACAGAGGAGGAGGCACATTTGCAAATGATTTGACTGCAGGAGGGCATATATTCGGGCAAGCCGCTGGGCGGCGTTGCTAAGAGGAGTTCAATTTCAACAGTGTGACTACGGGTGTGAACGAGGCGGTTTGCTTTGGTTTTTTATTAAACCAAAATCAAATCAATTACATTTACTAAATTCATAATCAAATCAAACCAACATAAATTCGATTTTGGTTTCGTTTTTAGTTGATTTTCTCGATTTTCTCAATTTTTCGGTTTATTTTTGGTTTTCTTTTTTAGTTATATTATTCTTGAAAAAGAGATCAAATAATCATCAATTATCCGCATGATTGCTATTTTTCTTAATAATATATTAAAGAATACCAATTATTCGTATAAATCATAATTCCAAGACCTTCCATAATAGAAAATGACAACAAATATGTAACAAAGCAAAACACTGTAAATTTGATAAACTTCAACACTAAAATAATCACCAATTATGTGAGCAAAATGACAAGCAGGAAGCTCGTAAGATGTTGGTGAAGGGTTTACAATATTTGGGGTTCTTTGATTTTGGAATTGGAACATAGGGAAGATATGGAATAATCTATTTTATGATTTTTTGTCATGTTGGGTTTTAGTTTGGGCTTGATATTTAGGTTATGTAGATAGAATCTACTTAGTGGATAGTGAATTTAAAAGCCCACAAATAAATAATATCTCAAGACATTGAAAACTATAAAATAGTTTAGAAAATACTTACTAATTAGATTTTAATGATTATTTTTTATGTATAAAATTTTTAAAATTTATTTATATATGACATCGGTTTGGTTTAGATTCGGTTTGACTTATTATTTGTTAATGCCAAACCAAACCAAGAGTGATCGGTTTTTTATTTTCCAACACCAAATCAACCAAACCAAACCACAAGTCGGTTTTTTTCTTCGATTTGACTTGGTTCGTCGGTTCGGTTTGGCTTAATGGTTTGGCTTGTACACCCCTAAGTGTGACAACGAAAACATATATTGTTTCACTTGCAAAATAATAAATCTCTATTATAAAATAAGAAGAGTATTGGAGAGAAAGTACAGGTACACAATTCTTATTGATTTTGGAGTGAATTATAATGGAATAAAAAAAATTATTTATAGGGAGAAGTTGGCTTGGCCACCGAGTAATAAACCCTAGAATCACTCCAAATATACACATTCATCATAAATAAAATTCTATTTATAACACTCCTCTTTGAATGTTTATTCAATTATTAATATGTCTCGTTAAAACCTTTACTAAAATAAAACTCAGTGGAAAAAAATTATAGAAAAGGAAAAATATTACACATATCTAATAGTATGCATTTTGGTTGCCTCGTTAAAACCTTACAAGAAAAACCAGTGGGAAAAAATCTTGTAAGGAAAAAAGAGTACAACGCGTATTAACTCCCCCGATGAGAGCATCAATTCACACCTTTAAGCATTTGCATTCAAATCTAGTCCACCATCTTCAAAAGATCTTTGGTAGAGATTTGATGAACAAATCAGTCATATTAACTTGAATGAACATATTGCACCTTGAAATCATCATTCTTGATAGAGATGAATTGTCTTTGTATGATCTAGTTGGAATCGTCAGTTCAATATCTTCACATAGAGGTGAAACTCTTGCTATCATATTATCATGCATATAGTTATAGCAAGATACATTTGTGCACAAATTGCACTGAGGAAGTGGTACTTCAAGATCAAGAATTGTATATGTTTCAAGCAACCTAATCCTTTATGGATTGTCACATAAGTTAAGTCATATAAGCCATATAGTAGACTTTAGATGCATATGAAGTTTTTATGTCATGCTAGACATATAAGATATCGAAAACTGATTGCACATGCCATTGGCTTTATATTTTTGAGTGTTTGAACTATATGTCTAAAACTACATGTCTTTTATATGAAACCAAATTCTACTTGAATTGTTTCTTCAGACTTAAGATCCTCATATATATTTAGCGCTATTATAGATGTCATTGACAAACATTTTATATCAGTTTCAATATTTTTTCATAAAGACATAACATAGTGATCTCCTTCATTTATATTTTTAGATACTTGAATCTCTCCTGAGATTTTATGAAGTGTTATGCCATGTGATTCTAGATCACTGTGCTCCTTTGTTATGATCATTTGGATCATTTGCTCATCTTCTTTATCAAGAAGTTTATTTGAAACCGATTTGTCTATACGCTTTAAGCATACCATAGATTTGTCCTTCTAAGACTTAATAAGAGCATTTGCAATGAGAATATAATTACTTTCTTTGGGTCAACAAATACGTCTGGCATGCTTTGCAATATATTGAAAATGAATTATCTTTTTTATGAACCTCAAGCTCATATTATCTTATTCGAGGATCTAGATGTACAAATAATAATTCATTCCACGTAACTTTTTCTCAACTGTTTATCATGTCTCCCCCTCATGTTAAAACTAACTTGTTACCTCAACTTTGAGAATCCACCTTTGTGCGTTATGATGTTAATCAAAATATACCCCGCACATCAATAATAATAAGATGGAATTATTTGGTTCCTAACCCTGAACCACTTGTGAGGGGAGAATGTAATATACTTTCGTATATAACCTATATCAAATTGATATAGATAACTTTGTTCTCATAAGTAATAGTTTAGCTATTAAGTAGAGGCATTTAATAAATCAGTTTGCTAAACCAACTGTGATGTAAACCATCAAGATGAACTTCTTGAATAGAAAATCTGGAAATTATGCTCAAAATTAAATTATTGAGCAAGTTACCTCGCAAAATACCATGTTGCGGGTCAATAATAATTGCACATGTAACCATCTCATAGATGCATCTTATGTGGTATACATGGCAAGTGAATGGGCTCATATTCACCTTTGACATTTTCAGCATTCATGGGATTCAATCCCAATTTTAATTGGTCTATTAATTAATTAGAACAGGCAACATAAGATAATTCGTAAAGAACTTTCTAGTTCTTTAATATTTACCCATGTGAATTCTCTGCAAGGATATGTGATTTTATTATCCTTTTCAGATCCGTAAATGCATATTGCATTTGATTTGCTATTTTTTTGCAAATGAATAATCTTTTGCACCTCTTTTTCACAAATAGAGGTATGTGGATCAAGATGAGATAATGATGAATTTTTTCACAAAATTTCTCATTTGGTTTCACCAACTTCTCCCCCTAATTTTTGGGAAAAGTGTGTCATCAAATCGACAGTCTGCAAATTGTGTAGTAAACAAATCCCCCGTTAATGTTTCGAGGTAGCGAATAATGGAGGACGATTCAAACTCAATATATATTACTAACCTTCTTTGGAGACCCATTTTGGTGCGATATGGCGGTGCTACAGGCACATATACTGCGCATCCAAAAAATTTTAAATGGGATATATTAGGTTCATGACCCAAAACTAATTACAACGGGGAATATTTATGATAATTTGTCGGTCTGAGACAAACTAGCATTGTTGCATGTAAAATGGCGTGACCCCAAACAGAAGTGGGCAACCTCGTTTTCATGAGTAACGGTCTTGCTATCAATTGGAGACGTTTAATTAAAGACTCTACAGGGCCATTTTGAGTGTGAACATGAGCTACAGGATGTTCCACTTTTATCCCAGTTGATAAGCAATAATCATTAAATACTTGGGATGAAAACTAAGCAGCATTATCAAGTCTAATAGACTTAATTGGATTATCGGAGAATTGTGCCCGTAATCGAATTATTTTGTGCCATTAATTTTGCAAATGCGAGGTTGCGAGATGACAATAGGCACACATGGGACCATCTAGAAGATGCATCTATTAAGACCATAAAATATCTAAACGACCCACTAGGTGGGTGAATAGGTCTACAAATGTCCCCTTGCATACGTTCCAAAAACGAAGGGGGCTCAATTCCAATCTTTGTTGGTGATGGTCTAATAATTAACCTGCCTTGATAACAAGAAGTGCAAGAAAATTCATTATTTAAAAGAATCTTTAAATTTTTTAATGGATGCCCATTTGAGTTTTCTATAATTCGTCTCGTCATAATTGATCCAGGGTGTCCCAATCGATCATGCCAAAGTACAAAAGTATTGGAATTAGTAACCTTTTGGTTTACAATAGAATGTGTCTCAATTGCACTAATTCTTGTCCAATACAGGCCACAAGATAAAGATGGGAACTTCTCAATAACCCTCTTTTGGCCAGAGACATTCTTGATAATGATGAGATATTCAAAATTATTTTCATCTATTGTCTCAATATAATATCCATTTCATTGGATATCTTTAAAACTCAACAAGTTCCTCTTGGACTTGGAGGAGAACATTGCATTCTCTATGATAAGTAGTGTTCCTTTAGGCAGAGTTATAGTAGTTCTTCCATAGCCTTCAATTAAATTACTACTACCAGAAATCGTAGTAACATATGCATGACATATACTTAAATAAGAGAAATATTTCTTCTATTTGAATATTGTATGTGTCGTACACGAGTCCATTAAACAAATATTTTTACAATTGAACTGTGATTCAATTTTGCTTTGAGAGATATCCATACTTGCTTGTATTTAAAATCAAATTATAGAATGTCAAGAACTTAAAAGAGAAAAATAAAGTAAAATACTTACATTAAATTCAGAATTTAATTATGAATAAAGTTCATGGAACGATTGACAATCATTATGTTGAATCCCAAAGCTTCTACTCAATTGGTTAGAGTCTCGTGCTTATAACATGTTATAAAATAATAAAAGAAGAAGAAGAGTATTGCAGAGAAAGTAGAGGGAGAGAATTCTTATTGATTTTGAAGTGAATTACAATGGAATAAAACTCTCTATTTATATGGAGAGCGTGGCTTAGCCACCAAGTAATAAACCGTAGAATCTCTTCAAATATAAACATTCATCATAAATAAAATTCTATTTATAACAATCTCATATTTTTCTCGATTTTTTTAAGGAAACAAAGAAGGTTTAATTGTTATTACATAACATTTGAATATTGTCATATACTTTGTAGAATTTATGTTGGAATAGGGAAGTCCACTACTCCCACTAGTTTTACTACTCATCACTATTATGTTTTTAACTCACACATCTCCATAACCCCTCCCTATCATCTTCTCCCATGATGTCAATTGTAATATTATGTTTAAGACAATCCTTTTGCAACATTCTATGTAATAATAGTATAAATAGATACATGAAATATGATATGAGACACACTTGCACACTTGATGAAATAAGAAAGTTATCTCTTTTTCTCTTATTCCATTACTTATCTTCTTATTTTATATTGTTAGTTTGAACTATATTTTCTAATACGTTATTAGCACGAAGTTTTTAACCACAAGGTTAAACTTTAATCTTCGCCAAGTTAAGTTCTCACTCTTCTATCCCAAGGTATACACTTTTAACTAATCATGTTCAAATTTCATTTAGTTTCCATAACTTTCTTTTACACTCAGATATTCATATATTGAAATGATGATTGGTTATACTAGTCGGTCCTATTTTTGTATCTTAAACTTTTGCATATTTATTATTTTATTTTTCAAATGATCTGAAAATCATTTACTTAATAAAATAGATACAACATGTTTTATACTAAAAGTTTGTCAGAAATGATGTGAAGTTCTTATAAGCCTAGCTAGCCTATTTGGATATTCTTTGTGTGGAAACTATTTGTTAAAAAAAATATTTTTTTTTCTTTTTAGAATTGTTAATCATATAGTTTATATAGGTCACACTTTTATAATTAAGTCAAATTATTTCATTACGGTATTATTATAATAATTTCTAATATAATCATTGTCTTTGATAGTTTTCACTATGTCGAATATGTCAAAGCTTGAGTTTGTGGCACTTGACATTTGTAGAAAAAATTACCTATCATGGATTCTCGATACTGAAATTCACTTAGCCGCTAAAGATTTTAGTGACATCATTACTCAGGGTAATGAGGCATAAAGCCGTGACAAAGCGAAGGCCATGATTTTTTTTTTCTTCATCTAGATGAAGGTTTGAAGGTTGAATATTTGACAGTTAAAGATTCACTTGAATTGTGGATTGGCCTGAAGGAAGGATATGATCACCTTAAGGCTACGGTATTGCCAAGAGCTCGATATGAGTGGATGCACTTACGGGTGCAAGATTTTAAGACCATAAGTGAGTATAACTATGTTGTATTTTGAATAACTACCCAATTAAAATTAGGGATATTATGAATGATGAGGATTTGTTGGAAAAGACACTTGCGACTTTTCATGCCTCAAATATGGTATTATAGCAGCAACACCTTGAAAGCAATTTTAAAAAGTATTCTAAATTAATCTCATGCCTTCCAGTGGCTGAGCAACATAATACTCTTTTGATGAAAAATCATTGAAGCCCGTCCCACAGGGTCAACTCGAATTTCTAAAGCGAATATGGTAGCGATACGTGATAAGTTTGAAAAAATATAGAATAATTATCATAGACATATAAATGTATATGGGCATGGAAATGGCAAGAGGCTATATAATAACCATCATCGTGGTGGTCATGTCAAACAAGAGAACAATATGGATTCTCAAACAATCCTTCAAGAGGCAAAAGCAGTAACCGCCGCCAATATAGCATGAAAGATCATTGGAAATGTCGTGAACCTGAGTGTTTTGTCAGGCTTGATCAAAACTCCATCAAAAGAAAGGCAAATAATATTGGAGCATCTTGTACTATTGTACCAATGGAGTCTCACTTGACCTTTAAAAATGATTTTGAGGCAGGGCCTTCAAACAAAATGATGATAATGCCGAGGAAAATCTTGCTTTGAATGATGATGATTTAAATGCCTAGATGATATTAATCATTTGGAAGTTGAAGATTTCATTGGAGATCAAAACTAAAGTTTGATCATTTTAATGGGGAATGCAATTATGTTGCTATTTTTATTTTCAGTATTTTTTTTGTCTCGTTCTAAAGTTGTTTTTATTTTATTTTCAAGTAGTATTTAAGTTGTCTTATGTTGTTGTTGGTGTTGTTTGTTTTTCCGTATTTCTTGTGGTGTACTTTTATTTTTTATATGAAGAAAATAAAATTTTCCAGTCTTCAATTGGATAATGCTACAACTCACATAGTATTAAGAGAAAAAAAAATCTCTTATATGATTATGAAAAAGGCCTATGTTAATACAATATATGGTAATACAAAATTAATTGAGGGCTCTGGAAGAGAAGCCTTATTGCTACATGGAGGAACGGTATTGACTATTAACAATGCATAGTACTGTAGTAAGTCTAAAAGAAACTTGTTGAGTTTCAAAGCTATTCGCCAAAATGGCTACCATGTTGAGACCTTTAACGGAGGAAAGGTTGAATACCTTTGTATTGCTACAATAAAAGCAGGAAAAATTACCCGCACACACGTTTAGCCCCCTTATTTGTAACGACCCGACCAGTCATTTTGACCTTTAACATTTTATTCGGTAATTTGAGATTTTGAATAGCTTCATATATTTATTATGATTTGCCTGCATTATTGATTTTGATTTTCGAGCGGTTCGGGATTGATTTGGAAGATATATTCTCGTTTAGAAGTTTTTAGTTGGAAGAGTTGACCAATGTTTGACTTTGGGTTAAATGGACTCAGAATCTAGTTTTAATTATTTCTATCGGTTATTTTAACCTACCATTCCTCTGTGACTAAGGATACTCCCAAAAATGTTTATCAAACAAAGGATTTACAACTCATTCCATAATCTTTTACAGATCTTTTTATTTCATTGACACTAGTGGTCACAATGTAATATCATTCTTGGTACGTTGGCCGTATTTTATATTTCATGCTCACCTCTTTCACTTTCAAACATCATCATGGATTATCAATAACAAGACATTTCTATTCAAGATATTACGTACACATGTGAGCAAATAATAGTCGTAGGCACATTGAGATTTCTTACACAATTTGGCAAACTGGCTTGCAATGGAAACATGACTTTAAATCACAACACCTTCGATACATATGTCATACTTGATTTTGTTTCTGGTGGGAATCATGATATGATAGGAACATTTGAAACACTTTGAGTACACAGATCCTTCAACACAACACTTATTTAGAATATTCAAATTTATTAGGAAGGACTCAGAACATGAGAAATAAGAACTTGAGCCAATCACAATCGCAACTTATGAGGACATCATGGAATCCAATTCTACAAGAGGAGTTTAGCCAACTTACCTTGCTTGAGCTTTTTTTAATTTACTACAACGTTCTGAATCTCCTAGCGACTTCAATCTAATTAAAGACATGACAAAAGTTAACTATAATTAGGAAGATTCCCGGGGGGTTCAGCTCATTTGAGCATTTTATCAAGCACTAGGTGTGTATTAAGGGTTCAAGGTCCTCCTATGGTGGATTCCTTTAACCCCACAATCAATCCCCACTTCAATAGGGCACTCACAAATACTCCACAACCTCCCTACCACCTTTATTAGTACATGCATGCACAAAAGATAACTCTTATTCTCAAAAACTTCCTCCCAATTACCTATTCCTAATCCAAATTTTAAAATTGAAGGTTAGGGCTAGAATCTTACCTCTTGGCTGAAGACCTTGTGAGTTATTCTTGTGAATGCTTCAAGTGGGCAAAGATTGATGAACAAATGGCTTAGGAATTCCTCTTCTCACCCTAGACCACTTTTCTCTCTCTAAAATATCAATTAGAACCAGTCAAAGTAAACCCCAAGTTGTTTTTATAAAAACAGGCTCGGGTGAAATTTTCCAAAACTTAAACTCTACGAAGTTGAGTCTACGGCGCAGACCGGACCACAAAACAGGTATGCAAAAGGGACCACAGAAGGTCCCAAACACTGGGCAGGGCTGGACAGGTCTGCGACAGATCTGAGGTCCGTAGATCAGTTCTGTGGTCACATAATGGACTGCGAAACCTCTTTCCGAAGGTTTTTCAAGTTGGTTATGCGATGGATTGTGCGGCACACGAAATGGTTATGCAGACGCATAATGGTCCATATAATGGTCCTCAAAATTATCTCAAGTCTTGCTTCACTCCGCAGCCAATCTGCGCCCACAAAGTAGTTATGCGATTGCATAGTGGACCGCAGAAACGCCATGGTCTGCAAAATGGTTCCTTTAACTCCCCGACGTACTGCACAACCCACAAAGTCCGTACTTTCTACAATCATCAAACACATTGTTCTACCTCTGCGCCACAAAACTTTAGATTTTAGGTGAAATTTTACAGGGCCTTACAATAGTAGCATCTCTGGCCACAATAGCAGCCTATAATCAAACCCAGTATCGGTTTATAACCTCATATCAACTAGAACCTTGTTCCAAACCTTCCAAACACTACTAATGATGTAAGAAACATTTAGATCTCATAATCGTTCACCCAATCAATAAGCCACACCAAATTCCACCTAGACACGAATGTCGCAATCCATACCCAAACAACACAACTCAAATATAACTGAAGATGGAAAGAGAGACACACGAGAGAGCTATCCAACAAGTCTGACATGCACAACTCCCTATCAATACCATACTACGAATCCATTACACAAAGGGAGAAAAAACATATGAACTAATCACAAAGAATCTCATCCTTACATAACTCCACCGCGACACATAGCTCGGTTCAAACATACTGATCCACATGAAAACACTAAGATCCCATCCTATATTCTGAATCACAAGTAGAATAGACATCATACTAATTGAAAATCTTTCACTAACTCAACCCGCAGAACAAAATCACAAGTGGTGGCTAAACCATCGAAAATTCACATAAAAAACTTTTGTATGAAGTAAAAAAAAAAGTTCATCCTAATCTCATAACCCTTACTAATAAACAAACTAGAATGCTAGACACTATCTACTACAATAGAACCCCCAATAGGTGAAGATACATCAATAGAGTACAATAATCACCAGACATATCTATATATGAGGTAAGATAGGATGACTCATACCAATATTTAGGTCCTGGATCAAATAAATCTGATGCATCACTATAACAAACTGAAGCCATACTTGTAGCGACATCATATGGTATATCGGCCTTATCCCTACTAGGTAAAGCATTAAATCGGGCCTAGCCTCCCCCTCTATAACGCCTTCTACTTGCCTATTCCTCAAGTATAACTGGTTGTGCATGTGGAGTAGCAACTAGAGTGGAACCTATAGCTTGAGTGCTCTGATGAAATTCACCTCTTCAAAGTCTGGGACAATCTATCATGATGTGCTTAGTATCACCACACTCATAACAACCTCTCTACGGGCATGGTTGCTGGTACTGAGACTGTACTAGATGACTGGAATAACCATTATAGGAACCCCGTGCAGTAGGCTCACTAAAATATGGTTGTCCGATGCGAGTACTCTAGGGTCTTTGGCTAGCTAGAGCACTACGGGTAACTAGAAGTGCAGACTAAAATGGCCGACCGACAAAGCCCTCACCCTAATGGGTCGGAGCCGAAGAATAGAATCCACTAACTCATCTAGGACCTCGAGGCCTCTTGGACCCCATATCCTGACCATGAATATGCTCTAACCTCTTAGCAATCTCCACAACCTACTAGAATGGAGTATCAGTATGCAACTCCCATGCCATCGTAAGTCTCAGACCATAATTAAGCCCCTCGATAAATCTGCGGACTCTTTCTCTAATAGTAGAAACCAAAGTAGGTGCATGACAAGATAGATCACCGAACCTCATACTTTCTCGGACACGGTCATAGTCCCCTACCAGAACTGCTCAAACCACCACACATCCCTGAGGGTCTATGGACAAACTCCCTCAAAAACATATAAGAGAACTAAGTCCAAGTAAGTGGTGTTGCATCAACTAGCCTACTCTCCTCATAAGCCTTCCACTATATATATGTTAACCCTGTCAGTTGTAAAGTAGTAAGATCAACCCCACTCACCTCAGCTATTCCTATAGTGCGCATAATATGACGACACTGATGCAGAAATCCATGCGCATCCTCGAAATCTGCACCACTAAAAGTAGGAGGATCATACTTATTGAACCTCTCTAACCTCTTCTACTCCGCCTCTGAAACTGCTGGCCTAACCTTAGGCCGAACCGCTACCACTAGCTGTACTGGCACGACACTTAAACCCTGATTAACATGATCTCATTGCTCTAGAGTATGGGTGGCGGGAGTCTGAGCTCCTCCCCTAGCCTGTGAAATAGCTGGTGCAACTGGGTTCAATCTCACTTGATCCAATGTACCAAACATGCTCACGAAGTGCGTCAAAGTCTCCTGAAGTCCAGGGGTAGTAACAGGCCCCTCCGGTGCCTGTTCCCTGATCGGAGCTATTGGAGGCTCCTCAGGTGCTCTAGCTGTAACATGTGCCCCTCATCTGCCTCAACCTCGTCCCTGGCCTCTCACGGCTCTAGTAGGGGGCATGGGAGTCTGCTCAGCTGATTCGATAGTATGTATTCTCATCATCTATGACAGAATATAAATACAAAGGCTCAAACTCTAAAATCAATAAATCAGCATGATGGGAATGAAAGAAGTGGAATTTTCCTAATAGTTCCGTAGCCTATCAAAGATAAGTACAAATGTCTCTGTACTGATCCGCAAGACTTTATTAAACTTGCTCATGACTCATAGAGCCTATGAACCTAGAGCACTAATATCAACTTGTCATGACCTAAAATCCTACCTTAAGCATCGTGATGGCACCTAGTCTCTAAAACTAGGTAAGTCGATCACTAACAATAGCTAAACTAATTAAACATGATATTATGGAGCATAGTTTAACATAAAAGCAGAAAGTAAAGGTGATACAAGCCGGCATGGCGATAATCATAATAAATTCCCAAGACTAGGTAGTACATAGTCACAAACTCTAGCTGAATACATAGAAATATCTCAAAAACAAAGATAATATTATTTTGAGTGAGAATTGATAGTATAAACATAAGGAAATGACTCCAAGGGATTGCGATAATCAAGCAGCTCTGCCTTGAATCCTTGCGATCAAGAAGCTAACACTGCCTGGAACCATTGCCTCCAACACCTGTATTTGCACAAAAATGTGCAGAAGTATAGTATGAGTACACCACAATTAGTACCAGTAAGTATCAAGACTAACCTCGGTGGAGTAGTGACGTGGTTCAAGTCAAGACACTCAATAATCAAGTAACCTATGCAAAATATCAATATAAAGCTAGCAACGAAAAACAAGGTAAATAAATGGCACAAAGAGAAATCATTTGGTAATACAATAAAATGATCAAAGCACAAATAAAATACAAGTGAAAGAAATTAAATAAAAACAACGACAGTTCTAATCAATAGACCATTCTGACACAGGATTTAGAACAAGAGTTACCCCGAGGCACCATACTTCATAACCACAAATCTCAATTCACAAATCACGAATCTTATACACATAGAACATTGTATCCATATTATCAATCACCCTCGCACGGCCAAGACCTCATGCCACCATATAAGTCACAACCGCATGGACAACTCACATGCCAATCTCACAATCTGCTCAGTGTGGTCACGGGCTCAATATCATAATTCGTTCGACGTGGTCATGGGTTTAATATCACAATCCGCCTGGTGCGGTCACATGCTCAATATAACAATATGCCCGACATGGGAAAAGGCTCATTATCACAATCCGTCCGGGAGGTCAAGGGCTACCAATCCAAACCATATCGCAGAGAAAGCAGATATGCAAGAATACATGTACATGATCAATGAACATCAAGTTTCATCCTCCTGGACTGGTATAGATACATGTTATGGTGTATGCATGTTCAAGTGTACTATCACACTTCAAATTATCATGTAATATTAGAGACATCAAGTAGCACATTAGGAACAACACAACCAATAACGTAATATGTGTCGCACCCCCCTTTTTCCCCTTCCATCGGAGAGGAGTTCGAGTTTCAACATTCATGGGGTGTGATGACTTATTTCCTTTTGGGAACTAGGTCTTTGAAGAGTTGCCACCTAACAATTTTAAGGTGTTTTAGGGCACCTATAGGTTTATCTACAACTATGTTTGTTAACCAGAGATAGGGTAAGAGCTTGAAATTATCTGAAGGGAAAGGTGTTAGGCGCCCCTTAAGATCCACTAGTATGGTTCCCGGCCAGATAGTTTTTTGTAATTTGTGCAATTAGCAAATAAACAAGAAAGGCTCAAGTAATAGGGGATTTAAATACACAAGTATTTGAAAATAATTATTAAAAGATGAAATCTTGAAAAGAGTTATAATCTAAAGCATGCTTGTGAATATAAAAAGGGAGTGTCTAGGTTTGTTTGTAATATGGATCGCATCAATGCAATACCCGGTATGACACTCTTCAGAAGAGGGGATACACGTGGTATTAACGCATCGGGCATCATATCCATATCTACTCTTTCCCGCCCCATTAAGGTAATTAACGCGAAGATTGGTTTCGACCTCTATTTCATGTTGTTACCCGTCCCTTCCTATCAGTCCCAGAGGAATTTTATGACTCTTATTCCTATAAGATGGGGGTTCTACGCAGACCCTCAGGTTTAAAGGTAAAAATGCTAAAGCGACATACAAAACATATAATACCGCAATTAAGGGAACATATAAGCAAATAGAGGGCTCAGTTATACCTCCACAAATAGTGCACTTAGACAACACGACTTACACGCAGTTAAGGTCTGAATTTTAAAAAACCTAAGCAAGGTGTTTAAGTCAGAACCAAATTCATTATATTATTCAGAAAAGAAGTCCGAATCAGGCCTGTCTGATGGTTGTAGCTGTCTTAAATGGAGGCAATTCTAGTTTAAGTAATTACCTAAGGCTTGCCTAAGCGTGGGCAGTATTCAGTAATTATTCAAAATTGCTAAGACAGTTTGGAGCTTATTATTACCTAAAACATGTTGTTCTAGTTGCAGAGATTATTACCAGTTATTCAGAAACTTGCCATGTAAAACTAATACCTTACTACCTTTTTCATGAGTCAGTAATTAAGTAGGCGTTTTAAAATGTAAACAGGATCCTAGAACATGTTTTGTAATATGCACATACAGATGACAGAGTCCTAAGGCATGGTTGCTAAATGAAAGAGTTGCAGGATTATTAAGGCACAACTTCAGAGTGATAGTTGTTTTTTGTTTTATTCCTAACGTAGGAGTTTTAAGTGATGGATATGAAGCATGGATTAATGAATGAGATGCTGAAGCATGAAACATGAGCCCTAAGAACATGATTTCTAATGCATTCTATGAATCCTAAACATGATTTCTATTGCACAACTTGGAATATAAACCTAATAACATGTTTTCTACCCTTTAACAACTATAACATGCATATTTTACCATCCCTTTTCACTAGCCAACCCCATAAGGTTTACAAATTATTACAAACCAAATGATTGAATTACAAAAGAAAAATGCAAAAAAAGGAAGTTACAATGATAGGAAGCCCGATCTTGACTTCCTCTCTGAGTTATCTAATTAACCACCTCAAATGCTAATATTGTTCCAAAGCCATTCTTATACCTGGGTGTGTCAGAGTTTCCTAAAGACCTTAAGGGATCCCGGGCAGTACTCACACCCAAATTGCATAAACAAGAAAAGGTGTATCGTGGAAGGGCCAGTCATTATGTGTCCAGATTCAGAGGGAGCTCAAGGGTCCCAAAGCAAGGCTCACACAAGAGGGGAAGATCCTAATAATCTAAGAGTGCATGTGAAAGTATTGGACATAGACTCATAGGAGTTGAGTTGGAAAAATAGTTTTAGAAACAACATTTTTGAAGTGAGTTTGTAAAACAGTAGAAGGATTGCCTAATAAAACAATTTTTGAAAGGGAAAGGGGTAGAATCACACACACAGAACCAATTCATAGAGGACTACATGCTTCAGCATTTACAAACAGGGGAATAGAGGGGTTGGGGACATAGAAGACCCAGCACACAATTAGCCCTGAATCGGGTACATTATAGACATACCGGTTGAAGGACATCAATAGGAATAAGTAAATATGCTGATCTCATTCGAACAAAGAAGGGTAGAATTTTAAGCATGCTGAGTAAAGCAATAAACAAATAATAGAACTCAACAGGATGAGCCATTAAGTTAGAAAGAGATAATGATTGACAACAAGGGAAAACATAAGTTTAGGTTTCAGAATTTAAACTAGGAACATACTATCGAAGGAGCAAAGTGCAGAAAAAATAAAGCAATCAGAGTTCCAAAGTCTAGCCTTGGCTTTCAGCCGGCAAGACAAGGCAGTAGCACAAGTAATAGAGAAAGAAAGAGAGTTTGGATGTGTAAGTGTGTGTTTTTTAACTCAGTTGTTCGTATCTTGTTGATGAAAATATTAGGGTATTTATAGCTTTAAAAACGAGTAGAAAAATAAGGTAACAAGTAAAAGTTTAACACAATATGGAAATAATCACAATTAGAATCAATTAATACAAGTACTTCCCCTTAATCGAGGAGTTACAACCCAAACAGATACTACATGGATTATTAAGGAAAGAGAATTAGTTTGTGAAAGATTGATTTTTACCATATAAGGGCTAGAAAAAGTATAGAGTAAATAATTGAGTCTAAGTAAAGAAATATACTTAATTTTGGGAAATGATTCAGTAAGGTAAAACATCACAGTAAATAAAAGGAATCAATCAGTTTAAACAAAACAAGTGAAACCAAGGATTTATAAGAAAGCTTTTACAATTAGTCGTGACTTGAGAAAATCAAGATCAATCAAGAAAGAATCACGATTCTGCACTTCGCCATATAAATAGAGAAGAATGAACATGCAAGGCCAACCGTTTTGACAAAAGAAACAACTAGATGCACACAAACATATAACAGTAACAGGAGTAGGCTAGGGCTTAATAGTAAAAGAACCTACTCGAAGCATAGTAGTCAACAAAGTCAAGCAGTCACATAGAACCAGAAATGAAGGAAACAGTCTAACACATAGTGACAAGTAGAGGATATCAGACCGACACATCGAAATAAGTAAAGGAAGTCTTTGAAAACTCACAGTAACAAGTGAGAAGAGTTTTAGGAAATTAGGGTTTTAACAGTAGTCATGTTAAAAAATGGTAAGAACTCTGAATTAATCAACAAAGAAGAGGATCTAAACATAAAGAACTTAATTGAAACAAGTATACATACAAAACAAATAAAGATATTTCAGAAGCCGGATAAAACCAGAAATACCTAGGTTTTAACACGATGAACCAGGTAGAAGAAGACAAACATAAGCAAATCGTTTAAACATAGTAAAATCATAAAATAACACTTAAAATCAGAGAAGAAATCTTCTAAAGAGGTTGAGAAAACCCTAATCGTTGAAGATGAAGAGTCATTTTAAAAGAAATCGGATAAACCTTTGAGAAGAACATCAAAAGTTCATGACATACACAGATCTAATGCATATCTGAAAGAAAATCGGAAAGCTCTTAAAGCTAGGGTTTCAGTGAACCCGGAAAAATGAGAAAGACTTTGAAAAGCGATCTAGCCGGAAAAGTCAAGGATCTGACTCGAACAGCCATGGATGGCTGGAAAGAGGCCATGGAAAGAAGTTGAGCCAAGACTGGACTAGTTCTCTTTGAGATCTATCCACGAAATCACGAAAACAAACAACCAGAAGATGCAGGAGACGTAGGAGACCGGTACGTATCTCAAACACCCATATGAGTCCATGGATTGGGTGGGGGTTGAAAGGAATTAAGGTTGATCTGGGTGGCGGTGGCTAGGGTTTAGGTGAGATTGTAGAGAGAATTGGAGGGGGGATCCAAAGGGCGGTGCGTTGGTAGAAATGAATTAGGTTAAGGGGGTCGTTTAGGTTTATTTTAGGCAGGTGAGTTGGTAGCCGTTGATTTGAATAATCAACGGCCTAGATTAAATGGGGTAGGTAGGGATTCGGGCTTAGGTTTAAAGGGTTAGGGTCGGGTTTAAATTAGAAATTGGGCCGGGGAATTGGGGCTTGATTTGGGTTATAATTGAAGGCCAAATGTGGCTACGAGTTAAATAGCCACTTTTCCCTTTTTTTAATTTATAAAAAATAGCAAATAGTTTTCTGAAAATAAATTCATACTAAAATGATTTATAATATATAATTAACAATATAAAAATACAAGACTTAATTTTATGAATATAAAACACAATTAAACCTTAGAAATGACTAATATTGCAATTATATGCAATTTAGCTTTAAAATGCTAAATAAAATCGTAAAAATATGTTTTAAAAAACCTTAACCATATTTTGTCATAGATATAAAAATCCAATAGATAAATTATCAAATTAATAATTTTGGAAATAATTATTGGGATTTTATGGATAAAAGGGAGAAAAATAAATCAATTTAAACCTTTAAAAATTATGAAAAAATATATATATATAAAGAAAAATATATATGCTATTTTGAAGTTATTTTGCACATTGAAAATATATATAAAGAAAAATTGGGTATCAACGGCTGCCCCTCTTTACCCAGGAAGGATGAAAGAGTTTTCGGGTAAAGAAACGATGGACAATTTTGATCGAGCGAAATGATTTTGGAAGATTCAGGCCGCACCCCGGCTTTCGAGCTACCTGCATATCCCTGGTATTACATGAATTAGGTCGTATGTAGTTTGGGATTCATCGGCGGAATATACCGATGAGACTATATCAATAATGGACACAACATCTAGGGCTAGGTGAGCAGACGATTTACGGGAATGGTTTAGGTTTGATATAGCTGCAGGCATTGGACCGAAACTGCTCCTATTGAGACGGCCGTTGCTCGCCGGTTTACCTACAAATAAACGATACAAGCATATATTGTACGCAAATTTAAACATGATGCAAGTTCCCATTGGACCATGATGTCCTGGGCCATGAAGTGTATGATAAAGGATTCGCAGGCCATGAAATGATGTTCTCGGGCTATGAGGATGGTGCCTCCGAACCATGACGCTTTTGAATAATGATATGCAAAAGATTGAAAGAAATTCTCAGGCCATGACATGGTGTTCTCGGGCTATGGAGATGGTGCTTCCGAACGATGATGCATTTGGATGAGTTGGCAATATTTCGGCCCATGAAGGATGGAGTATGTGGCGATCTTTCAGCCATGTGGTGTAGTACATGACGATCTTTCAGCCGTGCAAATGCAGTATGCGGCGATCTTTTAGCCATGCAGGTGTAGTATGTGGCGATCTTTCAGCCATGAAAATGCAGTAGGAGGTGATTTTTTAGCCATGCAGGTGTAGATGTGGCGATCTTTTAGCTGTGCAAGTATAGATGAGGCTATATTTCAGTCGTGCAGATGTAGATGAGGCGATCTTTCATCCATGCAAGTTTAGTATTAGGTGATGTTTTAGTCGTGCAATTGTGGATGGAGACAACGTTTAGTCTCGAAAGGCAGAATGGTAGCCTTATGCAATGCAGATGCAGATAGAGGTAGAGCTTAACCTCAGAAGGTATAATAATAGCCTTATGCAAATTGGAAGGTAGAATGGTAGACTTATGCAATGCAGATGCAGATAGAGGTAGAACTTAACCTCAGAAGGTAGAATAATAGCCTTATGCAGAATGGTAGCCTTATGCAATGCAGATGCAGATAGAGTTAGAGCTTAACCTCGAAAGGCAGAATAGTAGCCTTATGCAAATTGGAAGGCAGAATGGTAGACTTATGCAATGCAGATGCAGATAGAGGTAGAACTTAACCTCGGAAGGTAGAATAGTAGCCTTATGCAGAATGGTAACCTTATGCAATGCAGATACATATAGAGGTAGAACTTAACCTCGGAAGGTAGAATAGTAGCCTATGCAAGTTGGAAGGCAGGATGGTAGCCTTATGCAATGCAGATGCAGATAGAGGTAGAACTTAACCTCGGAAGGCAGAATAGTAGCCTTATGCAAGTTGGAAAGCAGAATGGTAGCCTTATGCAAATTGGAAGGCAGAATAGTAGCCTTATGCAATGCAGATGCAGATGGAGAGAGCGTTTAGTCTCGGAAGGCAGAATGGCAGCCTTATGCAAGAAATAAGATAACAAATGACAGTAGAGTTTTCTTAGCTAATAGCATATTGTGGCGTTATGATTACTGGGAACATTGAGACATACGGGACATCACTGGTGTACTGATAGCAAATGTTGGCAAGTGTAACGGTTCGGAGAGTCGTATTCTTGAACAATGTTTGTTCCATGGTCGTACAGTGTATTTTATTATTTTGTGATCCTAGTGCCTGCATCAAAAGAAAAATCGTGAGTTTTGCAAAGGGGAAGGTTAGTTTGTATCCCTACTGGCTTTGCTTGACTCGTTCGGCTCTAATCTAGTGATATAGTATGTATCATTGGGGTAGCATTGCTAAACAAAGCAGTTTAAATAATAAACATGCATGATTTTGTAAAAGTATGTATAATTAAAATAATTTTTAGATGAACGGATGATTATGATGTAGTTCAGGACATTGCAACCTCTCCCGCTATAGAATTTTGAGGGCCCTCCTCAAAATTCTACCCCAGTTTAATGGGTTGACATTTTTGACTATTGCTCGTGCGATGATCGACTGAAATGACTTCGGAATTTTGAGGGTCCTCTTCAAAATTCTGCCCATGTTTTCAATTGTGGGGGGAAATGAAATTTTATTGAATTGTGACTGTACCATAGGGCTGGTTATGTATCCCCTCTTAAATGGGAATCAGGTCAGGTGTAGTTCAATTTACATCATATAAGGAAAGCATAAAGATTACACATAGTAACGCTTGACTACATCTGAATTAATTGGCTTTGGCCAGACTTCTCTGTCCATTTCTGCAAGTATGAGGGCCACTCCTGTCAAAACCTGGTGAACCATGTATGGACCGTGCCGGTTGGGAGAGAAATTCCCTTTGGCTTTATCTTGATGCAGAAAAATTTTCTTTAACACCATTTACCCCGGTGTGAATTGTCTTGGCTTGACATTTTTGTTGAAGGCTTTGGACATTCTGTTCTGGTAGAGTCGACCATGGGAAACTGCATTCATTCTCTTTCTGTCTATAAGGGCTAGCTGCTCGTAATGACACTTCACCCACTCTGCATCGTCGAGCTCAGCTTCCTGTATGATCCTTAGGGAAGGAATTTCTACTTTGGCGGGAATGACACCCTCTGTGCTATAAACCAGTATATAGGGGGTTGCCCCGGTTGATGTTCGGACTGTGGTGCGATACCCCAATAGAGAAAATGATAACTTCTCATGCCACTGTTTATCCTTTTCTATCATTTTCCTCAATATCTTCTTGATATTTTTGTTGGCGGCTTCTACGGTTCCAATAGAGAATATCGGGCATCGTACGGGGTAAACTTCTTGCTGAGATAATAAATGGCTTGTTCCTTTCTCCCTGTTTTATCATGCTGCCCAGAACACAACCGAAAGCTCCATCTAACACTGCAAGGTAGAGTAATAAGGGTCTACCTGGCTCGGGCTGAACTAAGACTGGTGGTGTTGACAGGTACTCCTTGATTCTGTCGAAGGCCTTTTGGAAGTCATCGGTCCATTTGGTAACAGAGTCCTTCTTTAACATTTTAAAGATCGGCTAACTGTAGACTGTGCCATGAACCGGCTGATGTAGTTCAGCTTTTCCAATAAACTCATAACATCTTTCTTATTCTTTGGCGGTGGTAGTTCTTGAATGTCTTTGACTTTTGTTGGATCAAGTTCTATTCCTCGACGGCTTATAATAAACCCAAGCAATTTCCCAGTAGGAACCCCAAATGCACACTTTGCGAGGTTTGGTTTCAGGTTGTATTTCCGTAGTCTATTGAAGAACTTCCTCATATCTTCTATAATTTGATAATAACATACCTCTATCTCCTTGTGTATCATATCATGGAAAATGGTAGTCATGGCCCTCATGTAGGTGGCCCCTTCATTCTTCAAGCCGAATGGCATCATCTTGTAACAGTAGATTCCCCATGGCGTAATGAAAGTCATTTTCTTAGCATCTTCTTCATCCATCCAGATCTGGTGTTAACTAGCAAAATAATCTACAAATGACTGCAGCTCATGCTTGGCGCAATTGTCAATCAGGATATGTATATTCGGCAAAGGGAAGTCATCTTTCGGACTGGCCCGGTTGATATCCCAGTAGTCGACACAGACTCTGACCTTCCCATCTTTCTTTGGCACTGGCACAATATTGGCTAACTATGTCAGGTACTCAACCACCCTGAGAACCTTAGCTTTGATCTGCTTGGTGACTTCTTCCTTGATTTTCAGACTCATATTAGGTTTGAACTTTCTGAGCTTTTGCTTTACTAGTGGACACATTGGATCAGTTGCCAGTTGTGAGCCACAATAGACGTACTCAGACCAGTCATGTCCTCATATGACCAGTGAATATGTCCTCATATTCCTTTAGAAACCCTGTGTATTCTTTCTTTTCTGATGGCGATAGGTGAATGCTGATTCGTGTTTCCTTAACGTTTTCTGCACCTCCTAGGTTGACAATCTCGGTCTCGTCCAGGTTGGACTTAGGCCTATTCTCAAAGTTCTCAACTTCTTTGATAATCCCGTCAGGTATGTCATCTTCTTCTAAATCAATATTCGTTTGTTGCGTTGTCTCATTGCATGTCATAATCATTAGTTCATCAAGATAAGTAATGGTAATGCTGTATTGGTAAAGTAAGGAGGAAAATGATAGAATAAATATTAATTCATAAGAAAAATCAAACATGCTTTGATAAATTGAATAACTGTTTTGAATATGAAGATCTTATTGCGGAAATTGAAAAATGCAAAAAGAAAATCATTCAGTAAATAAAGCAGTGACTAGTGCTTGTTTTAGCCTTGCTATCCCGAGGCTCGTTGGGTTCTGGTTGTCCTGATGGTCCAATTATTGAGATGTTCCCCCTTACAGCTTATATGGAAGGACCTTTGTTGGTCCCAAACGCACACGCAAGTATACGTGGTCGTACAAGTAATAAAGTGATAAGTTGAGTGTCGAACGCACAGAAACTTATATCAACTACTCACTAATACACCAATATTGTTATTCCGTCAAGCCAAATTCGAATTCAAGATGTTTAATTATGCTAATTATAATCTTAAATAACAACTAAATTATCAAGTATCAAGTTGATTGTTGTGTACAATTAATAGAGACAAATATTCCAGGGTTGTGATTTATTCACCAATTGATTGTATTTTAACTAACTATCCCTTTCATATAATTCACTCATGGTTGTTAATTAGTCGATAAAT
>MU671529.1:53967-85606 GCA_026770625.1 Nicotiana glauca | reverse complement strand
CTTAAGTTGGAAACTCTTCCTACAAGGCATAAATCATGAATTTAGTATAATTCATAATTATTTAAGCTCAAACATTTGTAAAATGCAGTAATTAAAGTGTTGTTACAACGACTAAAACACGAGTTTTTAGCCTATGATCAACCTTCCTCCCCCTCCTCCTTGAGAATAACACAACATTCCATATCATTGTCCTCTAGAAATAAGCTTTTCACTGTCGCGAGTGCTTCTTCTTCATCCGTCCCATAAACGATGTCGGCCTGTTGGAAAGTCTGCTTTAGATGCGGTATTGGTTGCTCTAACGGGTAGTAAGGATCGTGCCACGGTGGCGAACAATTATTGAACTCTTCCCAGGTGTATTCATATCCCAAATCAAAGGTAGTGCCATGTTTCTTGAGTTTTATGGGTTTAGAGATTCCCTGGAGGTTCTTGCCGAGCCCTTTGCCAGGTTCGTACCCATTCCAATTCAATATACTCTCTATCTTGTTATCCCATCATTTGTCTTTGTCAACAACATTGACCCGCTCGATATGGTGGTAAGTTTTTCCACCTAGCTTTCTTCTTCCCCCCATCGACGGAATGGTCTGGTGACTGTATATAGGGTTGTTGCCGTCATAGTTAACGATCACTTCCTAGTAATTCCATTCGAACTTTACTGCCTGATGCAACATTGATCCTATGGCTCCAGCAGCAATCCATGGTCGTCCTAGCAGCAAGTTGTAAGATGCTGGTATATCTATTACTTGGGAATCGACCTCGAACTAGGTTGGTCCCATCTGCAGACATAGAATAATCTCACTGATGGTGCACCTTTGAGAACCATCAAAATCTTTCACATTGATTTCTCTATCCTTTATCTCATGCAGGCCCCAACTTCTTGAGTGTTACCAACGGACATATGTTAAGGCCGGAGCCTCCATCGATCAGGATTCTAGTGATGAAATAGTCTTCGCATTGTGAGGTGATATGTAGTACTTTGTTGTGACCTAGCCCTTCAGACGGCAGCTCATCCTCATAAAAGGTGATCTTATGGTTTTCCAGCACTTGTCCCATCGTATTAGCCATTTCCCAGCCAGTGATGTTACTTGGTACGTATGCTTCACTCAGTACCTTCAACAGAGCATTCTTGTGTGTCTTGGAATTCTACAGCAATGAGAGGATGGATATTTATTTTGGCATCTTGTTTAACTGGTCAATGACTGAATATTCCTTGGCCTGTATCTTCCTTCAAAGGTCATCCAGACCTGTCTCAATGAGGGGCAGCCGATTGGAGGCCTGCTTACTTGATTCAGCTAGGTGTTAAGGGTTATAGGCTCTACCAGTCCTTATCATACCCTGTGCTGTGACAGTCTCTTCAATCCTAACATTGCCCTTCCTTCTCGCCTCGACTGTATAGTCCAAGGGCACAATATTTGTATAGAATGGTGGCATAGTTGACCTCGCCACTAGGATCAACGCGGCTATCCTCACTTCGAATGGAACATGTGCCTTGGGTGGCAAGACTGCAACCTCGAATGGTGCGGGTGCATTTGCTGGAGACGCGAGTTCAATCTCAATTGGTGCTGGTGCCTTTGCGAATAACGCTGCTTCAAACTCAAGAGGTATAGACATATTCACCTCAGCGTCCTCAGACGATTGGATCTGGACTATGATCGGATTGAGAGTAACTGCCGATTTCTTTGGGTCATCACCTTCTACGATCAACCCGATGTATCCTTCGAGATCCTAGTCATCCTCTACTTTAATCATTTGAATACCCCCACCCTTATGGTCCGATAGAGGGTTGTTACGAACGTTTGAGGCAGCTTCTTTTGCCATAATGACTTTGTTATCAATCAAATACTGTATCTTGTCCTTCATGGAGTGGCATTCATCGATGGTGTGCCCTTTCATGTCGAAGTGGTATGCATATGACTTGTTTGGGTTGACCCACTGAGAAGGGTTCTCAGGGGTTGTAGCAAGGACGAGGGTGACATAACCGGCAACTTTTAGTCTCTCATTCAGTTGGTTGATGGGCTCAGCGATGGCTGTATATTGTTTTAGAGGTCTTCGATTAAAATTAGGTCGGGGTCTAAGGAAATTTTGGCATGCAAGAGGTGATTGATAATGGGATAGTTGAAAATTGTAAGTTTGATAGACATGAGCGGGTTGGGAGTATCTAGGTGAGGTAGGTTGATATGGAAGAGTTGGATATGACTGATAAGTTGGTGGTGGAGCTTGGTACGAGGGTGCTTGGTAATTTGGGGTTGGTTGGTATGTGAGTGGAGGTCTTGGGTAAGTTTGGTATTTGAGGGGAGACCTGGTCCTTTGTGCAACCATTACGGCCCCTACGTCCCTTTTCTTGGACACACCACAGGACTGTAAGGCCTTATTTGTAGCTTGCAAGTCATCGAAGTTTGTAACTATACGCTTTCAATACCTTCTTCAATTCTTTTTCCCAGTTTGATAATGTCGGAAAACTTATAGTTTTCAATCATCATCAATCGTTCATAGTACTGCCGGTCCTGAGCCCGAACAATGAACTTGCTCATTTGCTCTTCTTCTAAGGCAGGTCTGACCTTAGCAGCTTCGGACCTCCAACGAGTAGCATACTCGCGAAATGTCTCTGTGGGCTTCTTCTTTAGATTCTGGATATATAACACGTCTGGCGAATTCTTGGTATTAAACCTGAACCTGTCCATAAAGTCAGATGCCATACCTACCCAACTCGACCACTTATTGGGATCTTGGTTGATGTACCAAGATAACGCATATCCTTTTAGACTCCTCATGAATAGCTTCATGCAGATCCTTTCATCTTTTCCTACTCCAACTATCTTGTCGCACTATGTCCTCAGATGGACCCTTGGATCACCCGTACCATCAAACGTTTCCAACTTAGGAGGTTTATACCCCTCAGGAAATTCGACATGAGGCTGTATGCAAAGATCCTCATAGTCCAACCCCTCGATTCCTTTGCTTCCCTCAACGCCATGAATCCAGCTGGTTAGTTTCTTATGTTCCTCAGTCAAGTTCCTGATAAGCAGATCCTTTTCATCAGACTTAGGTGTGTAGGATATAGGTTGGGTGGAGTGCGGCATGGTCTTCACGTAGATGGGATTGTTATGGTGGACAGGTGTATGGGCGTGGAAATGGTCATTTGCGGAGTTTTGAGGTTATGGGATGAGTAGTGGAGTGTTGTTTGGGGTATGGCAAGTATTACATTGGTTCTTTGGTGGAGAAGTGGGATGATTCGATTGTATTGGGATATTTTGAGGAGGTGTGGGGTTTTGAACACTGGGGAAGTTGGCGTCTGGGGTACTGAGGGAAAATGATAGGTTGGCGAGATTCTGAACCTGATCGAGCTCTTCTTGAAATTTCAATAGCTTCTACTCAAGTTGTGACACGTCCTCGTTAGGGATCCGAATACCATGGCCATCAGTGGCCTCTTCTCTTTTCTGATGTTGTTCAAATCTTCCATCTAGTCTTTGTTCTTGTTTTTAACTGGACTAAGAGGAGGGAGTGGGTGGAGGGCCCCTGGATCTCGTGGAATAGGATGATGATGCCAGAGTGCACGAACTAACCTTTGGGGAGGGGAATAATAAAAATGAAAATAAAACAAAAGGTAATCAAGTTAGTGAGGATCATAAAAGTATTGCAGTATTTAATCACATAGTGCAGGAATGTAAAGCGTATCCTAATTTGGGAACCTCGTTGTGCCCGAGGTAGGCCTAGCGACAAATTGATTTGGAGAACTTGGAATGCTAAATGCCTCATTTTATTGATTAAAATAAGACGAATCCCAAATCGACAAGAAATAAAGGTTACTAATGGCCATTAGCCATATAACATTCATAAAGCGAAAAAGGCAAACTCCTATCTACTTTGTGCCAGAAGGACCATCCCCAGATTCGGCATCCTTGGCTCCATCGAACAACTTTCCTAACTCGCGAAGTCCCAGCAACAGGTATGCTCTAGCTAGATGTCCCCCTTTGGTCCCTTCGGTCTCTTGACAATCTTCAACTCTTTTAAGAAACTTTTTCTCTAGTTCCACTATGCCTCGCTCCAAGTATCCTAGCCTTTTGTTGGCACTGACAACCATGTCTTTCCATTCCTCAATTAGCTTCTAGTTGGACTCTTGTACCTCGAACGAACCCTAGCTGGCCTAGACCATTATGATTGTCTTCCAACCAACCTAAATAGAAAGGAGTACAATTGGCATGGTATCTGTCTGGCTCGATTGTGTCTTTCCCATTATGATCTTGCAATGCCACATGTGTAGGGCTTGGCACTTGTAGGTACTATCATCGTTTTGGAAGTCGGCTCAAAAGTGGCTTATCTTGTCGACCCTGGGTATAACTTGCTTCCTACTAGCCTGACTCATAACTCGAATATGGACGTAAGGGTATGTTCCTCTTAGACCAATTAGTATCAGGAAAAGTGCATCTCTGGATCGGGCGATGAACTCCTCTATCGGAAACCATTCGAACATCCATTAAACCTGTTCTTCGATCAGATTATCAAATAGCTCAACCCATCTTTTAGCATTCTCAGGCTGAGCTAACATGTCGGGGATGTAATTCTTCGCTTTGGATGGTGGAAAGCGATGTGATCATTCCAATCCCTTCACTGAATTTCTTCTCGGTATTTGCCTTTTTGGAGATGCTCCATAAGCCAAAGTTGAAGTAGTAGATTTCAGCCCTCGAAGTGTTTCGCTCTTTGTTGACACTTCTCTAAGGCTCGATATATGTCTGCAACGATCATGGGTACAATGCTGAATGCCTACCCACCAATCCCCTCCATTAGGGTCTTAGTTACCATAGCCAACCTAGTGTGAATTCTATCTTTCTTCATCGAAAATACGATCAGACCCAGGAAATAAAACATGAAGATGAAAACCATGCAATGGATGTGTCCCAAGGACATGATGGCAAACTCATCAGGGTAGGTACGGTAAGATTTTCTCTGACCGTACCTTTCATATAAATAGACAAAAGGGATGTATGATTCCTTCAGGCATGTCAATTCTGCATTCTTCTTCAAACGCATCATTTTAAAGGAACCCCTGCCTTTACGATTCTCAGGCATTAACAAACCCGGAGTTTCCCACACTAGACCGGCCAGTCCTCCTATCTCCTCTAGCAAAGGTGTTATTTTAATGTCCCCAAAGTGGAACACGGCCTTTTCACAATGCCAAAAGAATGTGGCAGCTTCTACGATTATGTTATTAGGTTGTATCTCCAGGAGGGATGGTAGGTTTACCAGATATTTTCTGACGAGAATTTGGTCACTAGAGTGTAAATCTCTCCACCAGCTTAACAGTCTTGGGTGGATGTTGGTGACCATGCAAAATCTGGGGACTTAGTGGCTCATATTTCTGCAAGGCAAATAAGGTTAGGCCCTTCCCCCACATGACTCGGCTATTTAATATCAACAATTAACATGAAGCATTTAGTTCTCCAAATAAATGCACAGAACGAGATGATGTCCGTTTGGGTTTAGAGGAACCCATTGGACTTTGGACAAGGCTATCTTAAAGGATCATTATGTGGACAACATAACTGACCCAACTAGGATTGACCATGATGCATGCATAATTCAATAGAGTGAGGTTTCTATGGGGTTTTAGATTGGTACCCTTGAGCGGACAACTCAAGGGGGAAGGCACGGAACTGTCGACTGCACTGCCGATCGACTATTTACCGCAAATATGCCTTTCCGAATTTAGGGGTAATGATATAGGAAGAACGCAACCACTCATTAAAAGCGTTGCTATAGTATTTGTTTGGCACGAGTGGAGTATGATGTTGAGCATGATTATGCAATAATTAAAGCATGTTGACATGTATTTGCATGTTAAGAAAGCGATAAATACAGCAATTTCATAATTTAAAGCGGCAATAAAGGAAGGAAACAAATATGTCAGTTTGCTTTTGAAAATTAAACGCTTAAAGGAATTAAACAAGTAATTGCACATAAGGGAGGGGTACAAATTCACAAGAACAATCTGAAATGGTAAAAGCCTAAAAATCCCTAGCAGAGTCTCCACGCTATTGCGGCCCCCTTTTTCCCCTTTCCATCAGAGAGGAGCCCGAGTTTCAACATTCATGGGGTGTGATGACTCATTTCCTTTGGGAATTGGGTCATTGAAGAGTTGCTACCTAACAATTTTAAGGTGCGTTAGGGCACCTATAGGGTTTATCTACAACTAAGTTTGGTAACCAGAGATAGGGTAAGGGCTTGAAATTATCCTAAGGGGAAGGTGTTAGGCACCCCTTTGGATCCACTAGTGTGGTTCCCGGCCAGATAGTTTTTTGTGAATTTGTGCATATAGCAAATAAACAAGTAAGGCTCAAGTACTAGGGGATTTAAATACACAAGTGTTTGAAAACAATTATTAAAAGATGAAATATTGAAAAGAGTTACAATCTAAAGCATGCTAGTGAATATAAAAATGGAGTGTCCTAGGTTTGTTTATAATATTGATCACATCAATGCAATACCCGGTATGACACTCCTCAGAAGAGGGGATACACGTGGTATTAACATACCGGTAATCATATCTATATCTACCATTTCCCGCCCCGTTAAGGTAATTAATGTGAAGCTTGGTCTCGACCTCTATTGCATGCTGCTACCCATCCCTTCCTATCAGTCCTGAAGGAATTTTAGAACTCATATTCCTATAAGATGGGGGTTCTTGGCAGACCCTTAGGTCTAAAGGTAAAAATGCTAAAGCGACATACAAAACATATAATACCGTAATGGGGGAACATATAAGCAAATAGAGGGCTCAGTTATACCTCCGTAAATAGTGCACTCAGACAACATGACTTATACACAGTTAAGGTCTGAATTTTAAAAATCCTAAGTAGGGTGTTTAAGTCAGAACCAGATTCATTATATAACTCAGAAAAGAAGTCTGAATCAGGCATGTTTGATGGTTGTAGTCATCTAGAATTAAACAGAGGCAATTCTAGTTTAAGTAATTACCTAAGGCTTGCCTAGACGTGGGCAGTATCTTATTCAGTAATTATTTAGAATTGCTAAGACAGTTTGGAGCTTATTATTACCTAAAACATGTTGTTCTAGTTGCAGAGATTATTAACAGTTATTCAAAAACTTGCCATGTAAAACTAATACCTTATTACCTTATTCATGAGTAAGTAATTAACTAGTCATTTTAAAATGCAAATAGGATCCTAGAATATGTTTTCTAATATGCGCATGCAGATGACAGAGTCTTAAGGCATGGTTGCTCAATAAAAGAGTTGCAGGATTATTAAGGCACAACTTCAGAGTGACAATTTTTTTTTATTCCTAAAAGCACGAGTTCTAAGTCATGGATATGAAGCATGGATTAATGAATGAGATGTTGAAGCAGGAAACATGAGTCCTAAGAACATGGTTTCTAATGCATTGTATGAATCCTAAACATGATTCTATTGCGCAACTTGGAATATAAACCTAATAACATGTTTTCTACCCTTTAACAATTATAGCATGTATATTTTTTCATCCCTTTTCACTAACCAACCTCATAATGTTTAAAAATTATTAAAAACCAAATGATTGAATTACATAAGAAAAATTCAAAAAAATAGGAAGTTACAACTATAGGAATCATGATCTTGACTTCCTCTCTGAGTTATCTAATTAACCACCTCAAATGCTAATATTGTTCCAAAGCCATTCTCATACCTGGGTGTGTCAGAGTTTCCTAAATACCTCAAGGGATCCCTGGCAGTGCTCACACCTAGATTGCATAACTAATAGTAAATGTAGTGTGGTAGGACCAGCCCTTATGTGTCCAGGTTCAGAGAGAGCCCAAGGATCTCAAAGCAAGGCTCACACAAGAGGGGCAGAACCTAATAATCTAAGAGTGCATGTGAAACTGCTGGACATAGACTCACAGGAGTCGAGTTGGAAAAATAGTTTTAGAAACAACATGTTTGAAGTGAGTTTGTAAAACAACAGAAGGATTGCCTAATAAAACAATTTCTGAAAGGGAAAGGGGGTAGAAGCACACACAGAGAACCAGTTCAGAGAGGATTACATGCTTCACCAGTTACAAACAGGGGAATAGAGGTGTTGGGGACATAGAAGACCCAATTCAGAAGCATACAATTAGCCATGAATCAGGTACATTATAGACATGCTGGTTGAAGGACATAAACAGGAATAAGTAAATATGCTGATCACATTCGAACAAAGAAGGGCAGAATTTTAAGCATGCTGAGTAAAGCAGTAAACAAACAGTACAACTCAGTAGCATGAACCATTAAGTTAGAAAGAGACAGTGATTGACAACAAGGGAACACATAAGTTTGGGTTTTCGAATTTAAACTAGGAACATACCAGTCGAAAGAGCAAAGTGCAGAAAAAATAAAGCGATCAGAGTTCCAAAGTCTAGCCTTGGCTTTCAGCCAGCAAGACAAGGAAGTATCACAAGTAATAGAGAAAGAAAGAGAGTTTGAATGTGTAAGTGTGTGTTTTAGAACACAGTTGTTCGTGTTTTGTTGATGAAAACATTAGGGTATTTATAGCTTTAAAAACGAGTAGAAAATAAGGTAACAAGTAAAAGTTTAACATAAATTGATGAAAGCGAATTAGTTTGAGAAAGATTGATTTTTACCATATAAGGGCTAGTAAAAATATAGAGTAAATAATTGAGTCTAAGTACAGAAATATGCTTAATTTTGGAAAAAATTCAGCAAGGAAAAACGTCGCAGTAAATAAGGAGAATCAATCAATTTAAACAAAGCGAGTGAAACCAGGGGTTTATAAAAAAAATTGCAATTAGTCGTGACTTGAGGAAATCAAGATCAATCAAGAAAGAATCTGAACTTCGTCATATAAACAGAGAAGAATGAACATGCAAGGCCAACCGTATTTACAAAAGAAACAACTACATGCACACAAACATACATCAGTAATAGGAGTAGGCTAGGGCTCAGTAGTAAAAGATCCTACTCGAAGCATTGTAGTAAAAAAAGTAAAGCAGTCACATGGAACCAGAAATGAAGGAAACAGTCTAACGCATAGTGATAGGTAGATGAGATCAGACCAATACATCGAAATCAGTAAAGGAAGTCTTTGAAAACTCACAGTAACAAGTGAGAAGAGTTTTAGGAAATTAGGGTTTTAATAGTTGCCGAGTTAAAAAATGGTAAGGTCTCTGAATTAATCAACAAAGAAGAGGATCTAAACACAAAGAAATTAATCGAAACAAATATACATACAAAACAAACAAAGACACTTCAGAACCCGGATAAAACCAAAAATACCTAGGGTTTTAACACGATGAACCAGGTAGAAGAAGGCAACCATAATCAAATCGTTTATGTCACACTTCCTTTTTACCTACACCCCCGGAAGAGTGTATAATAATGGAAGTTTTTTCCAATAAAAGGACAATCGAAATGGAATTCATTTATTAAGAGATTCAGAGTCTCCACTTGGGAGATTTATGGTGTCCCAAGTCACCCGTTTAAAATTGCAAATCGAGGAAAAGAATGACTCTGTTTAACAGTCCACGAACTAGAAATCCGGGTAAGGAATTCTGTTAATCCGGGAGAAGGTGTTAGGCGTTCCCGAATTCTGTGATTCTAGCCATATCTATGCATTTTCCTTCAATATCTGTTAAACATAAAAGCGCCATTGGATAATACTCTAGTTACGATGAACGATCCTTGCCTGTTCGGGGCAAACTTGCCCTTTGCTTCAGCCTGATATGGAAAGATCCGTTTCAACACTTTCTGCCCCACTTCAAACCTCCTGGGACGTACCTTCTTGTTATATTCCCTTGCCATCCTCTTTTGATACAATTGGCCATGACATACTGCTGCCAATCTTTTTTTATCAATTAAACTCAACTTCTCCAAACGGGTTTTGACCCACTCATCATCATCGATCTCAGCCTCGGCGACAATCCGAAGAGATGGGATTTCGACTTCTACATGGATCACTGCTTCAGTTCCATATACCAATAGATAAGGAGTTGCACCTACTGACGTACGAACAGTAGTGCGGTAACCCAATAACGCTAATGGTAACTTCTCATACCATTGCCTGGAAATTTCTACCATTTTCCTCAGTATTTTCTTATGTTCTTATTGGCTGCTTCAACTGCTCTATTCGCCTTAGGACGATATGGGGTAGAAATACCTCTTTCATCAAATTGTTGTTAAGATTAGCACCGTTATCTGTGATGATTACCTTTGGGATTTCAAATCGACAGATGATACTGGAGTGTACAAAATCAACCACTGCCTTCTTGGTTACAGACTTGAAAGTTCTAGCCTCAACCCATTTGGTGAAATAATCAATGGTCACCAGAACAAACCTGTGCCTGTTGGACGCTGCTGGTTCAATTGGTCCAATGACATCCATGCCCTAAGTTAAGGCACAACATGTCCTCTCAAGGTGAGTGTACTTAACCTCATAAGTCGTGAACTTCTTGTATTTATTACCTTGGAGTCAGATTGATTTTTAGACTGGGCCGAGGGTTCCTCATGCATGCCATGTCATTAGAATCAACGTGAAAAAGAACTAGAAATAAAACACAAATAAAATATCGGAAATAACGAAGAAGAGAAATTTTATTTTACTGAAGAAACAAGGTAACAAGGTTTACACACTTTATACAAAACTAAAAATAAGATCTGAATTAGAACCCTGGAATAATCCAGACAAACTTGAAGGAAAGTCAGAGCGAACTACCAAGATTCCTTCCTGGCTAGCCAAGACAGGAATATTTTTCTCATCACCATGCTTGGCCTCTTAGCCACTGAGTTTTGCACCAATATTTCCAAGACCATTACCAATTTCAACATCATCAACTTTAATCAACACGTCCCCCAGAGGATCCGCATGCTCCCTGTCACTGTCATTGGTCACGATTACCCCTTCGTGAATCATTCTTTCTATTTCCTTTTTCAAAGAACGACAATTCTCAATGCTATGCCCTTGGACATTAGAGTGATACATGCAACGTACAATAGGATCAAAGCCTTTTGCACAAGGGTCTGGAGTATAACCGAGGAGCGGCTCAATCAAGCCGGAACACTTTAACTTTTTAAACAAACTTGCATAAGATTCTCCGAAAGCATTCTTTTTTTCAGTAATTTTTCTATTTTATATTTTGGCCTTGGTTGGAATCTTTTGCGGACATGTGGCTGATATGCTTGAGGAGGCGGACGATACCTTTGTGGGAGCGGCACGGACCATCGCGGGCCTTGAAGATGTTGAACATAGGGTGGTGCAATGTGGACAGGATACCGGGGAAGTGATGGATGACTTCAGGGGTTCTGTAGAGAGAAGTGGCAGTTAGGAGGAGATCTGCAGGGTCGATATGGAGGTTGAGGGCATTTAGCAAGAACCATCACTGACCTTGTCATTGATGGGGAGGGGGGGGATTCAACAACAACTTTTCTGTTTATGGGAAGATTATCCTGAGCAACTTGTTCGCCCCATCTGAGCCAAAATTTCCTAAAACTTTCTTTAGGTTTATTTTCTATCTGAGATATGAAGGCGTGATCTGGGACAATGTCTGTATTGTTCTGAAAGTGTCGCACAAAATCCTGAGCCATGTTATGCCATGTATACCACTTAACGACATCTTGACGATTATACCATTCCAAAGCTACCCCAATCAAGCTTTTGCTGAAATATGCCATTAACAACTCGTCTTTCTTGCCAACATTCCTCATTTCCTTGTAATATTCCCTCAGATGGCCTACCGGACCTCCACACTCCTCATTCAAGTTGAACTTTGGTACTTTAAACCTTGCGAGCAGGAGGACGTCAGGGAGTGTACACAACTCTTGTTAAGACATGCCGCCTTATTCTCCCGTCCTTTGCACGTTCTTTAAGGATTGTTCAATGTCCCCTAGCCTCCCAGAACTCGGAGGAGGAATGATGGAGATATTAGGGTGATTGGGAGATGTCAAAGTTTGAGTAAGGACAACATCTGAGAAACCAGGGGGTGGAGGTGGTGGTGTCTTCCCAACCATCCAAGCTTGATACATGTTTGTTATGTGCTGTCTTAACATCATCACCTCATCAGCCAAACCTGTGTTCTATTCAACCAACAACCTTCGGGTACTGATATCCACTAATTTTGTTGTTATCTGTCATAGACCTTTTGGGTTTTTATGTTGTAGAGAGGAGTTACTATTTCTGGAACCACAACCAACCACCTTTCTGGATTGATGCGACAAAATGAAACCATCACGTTAGCTTTAGGGCATTTAACAGACAGACAAACATACATTAATGATGTAATGCACCCAAGCAGTTAACCATTTCTATTATGCATTTGTTTCCAGTTGCGTGCGTCATTCCGGCTTTTCACAATTGTGCCCATTTTTTTAACATCCCTCGATCTTTCCCTTATTTTGGTTATTTTCGTTTTCCCCCTTTTTCTTTTCTTTTTTTAGTGGTGGTCGAATCTTATGTGGATTGCCTACGTATCATGTCCCTGCATGAATCAGACCGTGCGTAGTTCTTCATGTAAAATACGTAGCCAAATGTTTTCAGAAACAATCGCTCTTATTATAATACTTAGAAGAAGTTACAAACTTTGAAAGGAAAACAAAGCAAACTTGAAAAGAAAATGACTTACAAACTTTAATACGAAAATACAGACTCAAAAGAAAGATCAAGAATACATTAATGCCTTAAAATTTCCTGGGGCCCGCGAGGCATCGTTCGGCCTTGCTGCGGGCCTTCGTGCGAGATCCCTTTGGAGCCTATCCAAATCACTCATTATTTGTCGGACGAATGTCATCACTGCCGCAAAAAAGGTAGTACATGTCATGTTCTCGAACGCTCGGCATTTTGCAATAATGTAATGTGCGATGTTTACGACCTCTTCTCTAATCCTGTTCTTTTCCTGCAGTAGCCGTCCTATATGCTGATCTCGAGTTTCCAGCACTCGAGAATTATGAAGGAGTTCATCTTGAAACTTATGCATTTGTTCCTCCATCCGTGCCATCAGGTCGTAACAGTGTTTCCTATCTGCTCTGGAATCTCTAGCTTGCCTGAATATCCTATCTTCAAGAGTACCTATTTGTCCTCTCAGGATACTGACGCTCCCCTCATAGTCCCTCTTCATCCGCTGCATATGAAGTGCTCGCTCTTTTGCACCCCTTGTCCATCTGGCCCGGATCCTTGCCAAGCTAGCTTCAGATTTTTCTAAGTCCTCTTGGCTTTTGCGGGCTTTCCCTTTTAGTTCGTTTATGAGTTCTTGATCAGCCCGGCTCTTTTTTGGTTTTCTGACAGCTATTCTCATTTTCCGGATCTGAGCCTTAAGGGCCTTATTTTCTTGGATTAGCTTCTTCTTTTCTCCCTCATCCACAGCGAGTTGAACATCCTTTTCAAATTGCAGATCCATGGCTTGCTTCTCCAGTTTGCCTATTGTGGCCCTGTACTCGCATTCTTTAGCCAACCAATCCCACTATTCCTGTGATGATTCGACGAAATCCTGGAGGTGGGGTCTTTTGGCAGGCCTCCCAAATGCAATTTCTTTCTTATACCAAGCATGATACCGAGGTGAAACTTCTCCTTTAGATCAATCCCGTACACAAGTATTTGCTGCCAGGTATTGACATTCACTCCAGATCTGGCAGACTATTGCTTTAGGGAACTGACCATCCGGTCCAATCTCAACTACCCGGACACTAAGATCTTCGTCTTTAGGCACTATCTAGCACCTCCCTAGCTGTCTCAAAACCCGACACGGGGCATAAGGCTGGATGCTCCTAAGGCCCATCAGAAGAAAATGAGGCCCCATTGCTGGCATGTATACGATCTCGTCCACAGGTAACCATCCCAGCGTCCACTCTACTTGGCTGGCAGTGAGGGACCGAAAGTAAGATATCCATCCGGTGACTCCTTCAGGCAAGCTGATCCCTTTAACTCTTGTATAAAATTCCTCTATACAAGTTTTCCTTGTTGACCTATAACATATGAACTGGGGACGGTGGCACAGATGTTCGGTCATCCACATTTGCAACAACAGATTTCACCCTTCAAAGAAGTCTCCCCCGGCTCTGCAGATTGTGAGAGCACAAAAAATCTCAGCTACTATCATAGGCGCGAGTGTGCTCTTAGCATGGGTGAGCAAAGTGCTGACAACCCCTGCTATATTTATGTCGATATTCCCATCTTTCCTCGGGAACACCAGGAGCCCCAGGAAAGCCACCATAAAAGCGAAACGTCTATGCTCTTCCCATTTAAGGCGATTCCTTTGCTGTAGATTTTATTCTCCGGTTTGTTGAACCCTCCTATACGACCATATCTGCCGTATATGAATGACAAAGTACAATAACCAGCTGCCAAGTATGGATTGTGTACCCCTTTGCTTATTTTTAATGAATCTAAGAATCTGTGCATAGCTATGATTCTCGGGGCAACCAAATACTTGTGTTTTAAAGGAAGCTCATCATTCCCAATATACCCGACTATTTCTTCTAAAGTGGGGTGAGTTCAAAATCTGAAAAGTGGAACACATTGTGCGTCGGGTCCCAGCATGTGACCAATGCCCTTATGATGTCTCCCCTGGGTATAATTTCCAACAGTCCGGGAAGGCCCCCCAAATATTTCTTGACCTTGTCTTGTCCTTCTCCCCCCAAATCATTCCACCATAGCCGCAACTCCAAAGGGATCTTGCTTATGAAAGAGAAAGGTTCATTTTGTATTATGCTCACCCTGCACATTTATTAAGGTGATTAAGTGAAACAGTCCTGATTTTTATTCTATGTGACTCAAAAATAAAAAATTGACACCTTTTTTCTTATTTTTAATTCTAAAACCAAAAAGCCAGTTTTGCAGATACGATCTTTCAGCACCTCCGGAGGAAGATTTTAAGGCTGTGCCCGCTAACTGGGCAAAAAATTAGAAAAGACCAAAGGTGATTGTTTATGCAAAATCGGCCTTTCGGCGTCCCTTTCGAGAACATTTGGCTATTTTTGACAAAACCGGCATTACCTCAC
Organism: Nicotiana glauca; assembly: GCA_026770625.1. Taxonomy (NCBI): domain Eukaryota; kingdom Viridiplantae; phylum Streptophyta; class Magnoliopsida; order Solanales; family Solanaceae; genus Nicotiana; species Nicotiana glauca. The sequence goes on along the minus strand of MU671529.1, from coordinate 70,634 downwards.
CTATTTATAATAAAAACAAAACTTTGTTTATTTTGGGCTATTTTTTGCAAAAAGAAGTTGGACCCGACGGGGGTTGCCTACGTATCTCACATTCGGTGAGAATCAAACTTACGTAGTTCGAGCAAATAAAACGGACTCTTCTTTGAAAACAAATCACAACTTTTTTTTCATCGAAAAATGAAACGACAATTATTTTTTAACACAACTCATTAAAACAAGCTATTTTTGAAAACAAGATTTTCTTCTTCTCATTTTATTGACAAACAAATAAACTATTTTTGTAAACCAGAAGTTTTTTTTTTCTTTCTTTTCCCCTTTTTTTCATTTTTTCAAAAACTTGGACAGAGTCTCGACACTATTTGGACATTGTGTTTTTCAAAACAGGCAATTAACTCTCTTTACCCTCATATTGCTATATATTTTTCTTTTCCTCAAATATTTGAAAGCCGGTCAGCATGTAAGTCCGAAATAAATAAATGCACAAGTAGGGTGCATCAGGATGGTCCATTATTCTGGGTACACCTGTATTAGACGGACCCAACCCCTGTGTTGAGTCCCTTAAGTCAAAATGCACATGATGCAGAAAAGCGTTCCTACTAGAGATGTGGCATGAGGCTGAGTTATTCTAGGTTCAAAACCTAGGTATATGTTCTAGACTGTGTACCCAAGCGGACAACTTGAGTCGCGGAGGGGGCTACATACCGAGAACCAAAAGGCCATCCGACTTAGTAACTTATCCGGCCTCTTTCTTATTTCAAGGTATGACACTAACAGAATAGGGAGTCTCGACCAGCGAGCACATCCCCGGAGATGAGAAGAGAAGGGTTTCGTAGCAATTTTATATACACAGTTCAAATAATATCAAAGCGGTAAAAGGCAACATTTTGCACATTAGGTCCAAACATGTAAAAATCAGACAACAAACAAAGCCAAATACAACAATTATTCTAAGCTCGAATTCTCGAACCCTAAACCAAAGTTCTAGGTTCTTCTCCCCAGCAGAGTCGCCAGAGCTGTCACACCTCCTTTTTACCTATACCCCCGGAAGAGTGTATAATAATGGGAGTTTTTTCTAATTAAAGGATAATTGAAACGGGATTCATTTATTGAGAGATTCAGAGTCGCCACTTGGGAGATTTATGGTGTCCGAAGTCACCGGTTTAAAATCCCAAATCGAGGAAAAGGATGACTCTGTTTAACAGTCCGCGAACCAGAAATCCGAGTAGGAATTCTGTTAATCCGGGAGAAGGTGTTAGGCATTCTCGAATTCTGTGGTTCTAGTACGGTCGCTTAACTGTTATATTCGGCTTAATTATCTAATTTTTAATATATTTTGAACCTATGTGCAAATTTTAGCTTTTAACCGCTTTTATTCATTTTTAGAGAAAATTGCAACGCTATTAAAACATGTCTCGAACCACGTTACATAAATGCACCCGTAGTTTTTGACCTATTCTAACATTTTTGAGATTTGGATTTAGGTCACATAAATATGCGCCCGAGTTTAAGAAGGTAATATTATTAAAAGACGTGCCTAAAGCAACTAACGCGTTGTTAATTTTGCGAGGGCCAATAAAAATTTGCTAACTAGCACGCCTCGAATTCTAATTTTATTTGAAGGCACATCTCGAATTATCTATGAGGATCTACTAATTAACTAAGGCTAAAGGAATCCTAGACTTTAATATCGCCATTGAATTTTAAGTACACTTGAAAACCAAAACTGAATGTAAAATACTTCATCACTTGTTTCTCAATTTCGGAACTTGGGCTCGATCAAATGTCAGGCCCCGTGGCCCAAAATACTATCAAGCTGCAGGACTAAAATCCCATGACAAATTCCATTTGGGCCCAAGCAAAAGGCCCAAATTCTTTAAAGCCTTAGAATTACACCAATGAGACTCGACGTCGAGTCTGTATTGCACAGGAATGATGGCTGAACAGCAAAAGTTCAAAGCCAGTCACAAAATTATCATATGCTCAACTTGCATACAAACCACTATGGATAGCCATCGAATCATTTCAACATAATTACTAGATGTTTCAAGCTAATTCAGGATCAGATATGAATTCAGGACATGCTTACAAGACACTTTAACCATGATGATCTTAAGTGAGAAATATACATACATGTCTAATTACTTATACATTAGCCTTAGCTATCATGCAAAACACAAATGGATTTCATAAACAAAATAAACTTGCAGAACTGATCACTCACAAAGGATGATCACTACATATGTCTAAAACCGAGTTCTAGCCTGCTAAATGAGATGAAAATAGAATAAAACAGTACTATTATTGAAAAATCTGGAACTCTGCCCAATCATTCATATGCTATTCAACAAGATGATCAAAATCTTCAAGTATATGATTCATTGGCCAAAGGTCTGTCCATTACACATATCTGGAAAATGAAAAGAAAACATGGGTGATTGATCAACAAACACACAGCAGAATCAGCAACGACAGCCAACCAGAATGAACTCAACCCCCAGCCGCCAAGGAATAGACAACAAAATGATTGTTTGAACTCAAAAATGAGGTAACACAGCCCAGAAAACAACTTCAAACAGACAACTAACACAACAAATTTTCAGGAATCAGAACCGCCTCAAACACTTAAAGGGACTAGAGATTATTTGAGCAGATTCAAAGTTCAGAAATCAAAGAGGGAAACCAATGGAACAGTAACCAAAACAGTTGTTTTTTCTTTTGTATTTCTTTGATTTTTCTGTCTTTCCAGTGTTTCACAATGTATCTCAGTATTTTTCAGGTCTTTTTTAACTCTCAATTTTCAGACTCTCAATATCTTAATCTCTCTATTCATTGGTGTTCATGGTTGTATAGCACATTGTATGGCCGAGTGTCTATCAGAATACTCAATGCTCTCAACCTCTCTATATTTCTTAGGTTCTAAATGTATCTATTGATCTCTCAGTTTTTTGAATTGAATCCGCTTCTGATTAAACAAATCGTTAGGTTAGTAATGCAGCACCATTCTACCATTGTAGAGCATTCACATCTAAACAAGTATTAATTAGATTCAAACTAATTCCTAATTCAACTGTCTGAGTGAATTAAACAAAAATACAAACTTCAGTCTTAACACTAAACTGACATACTAATTATTTGAAACTCAACAGCTAAAACCCATACAAAGAAACAAACAACATACACAACAAGGTTATATCAGAAGACCGATCCTCTTTCAATTGAAAGTTGACCACTAAAGAAAAAGAAGGAGGCGAGGAAGATGAACATCCGAATAATGATTAACGAAAAATAACTTAAAACAAAAGAGAACTCACCTGCTCGGTTTGAACTTGTTACTTACCTTCTAATTTAAATCACCAAATAAGGTCAATCACTTGTTCTTTTTTAAGAAAAAGTAAAAACCCTTATTTCGTGATAAAATCAGTCTTAAACCTATGAGTAACTGAAGCATCAATTTTATTTTTATTTTTGATTTTGGCTTAAAGTTCGAACCCTAGCTCTTATGATTCGAGTGGATTGGTCCATGTTCGAAGGAAGCTGGCTATGGATTAAAGGAGGGGGGTTCATGGGGGTCATAGGGTGTTGATTTGGGATGATTTGGGGGTGGCACCGCCACCAGGGAATCTTGTGGCGGCGCTAGGGTTCCTGGCTTTGAACTGATATTTGACGGGTTCTGGGTTTATTTGAGGGAAGGTTGTCAGGGATTTGGCACGAGGATGTTGAGGGGATCATATGGTGTTAAGGTGGAGGCGAACAAAAATTTGTCGCCGGAGAGTCCGTTTGGTTTTTTGGAGATTCGAGAGGTTGTGCTGGGATTCGAAGAAAGTTGAGGGTGGATCGGGGATGAGGAGGTCACGGTGAATCGATGGTGTAAAACTGGGAGGGATTGGAGGTTGTCCTCCGCCGTGAGCGATTTTCGGCAGGCGGCGGACGGTGGTATGCGGTGGTGGAATTCAGGGCTGTCTCTGAGAGGTAAGAGTCGAGTGGGGGATCTGATTTGGGAGTAAGGGGTTGAAAGCTTTAAGTATATTAAAATTAGGGAATTAATTAGAACCGTTGGATGATGGAATTCCAACGGCTGTGATTAATTCCTTAATAGAGCAGGGTCATTTGGTTTCAAGGTGGGGTTGGACCGGTTCGGGGTAAACGGGTCGGGGCAGGTTAGATGGATGCAGGGGTAGTCTTTGGACCGTTGGATATGGATGGTTGAACGGTTGAGATCTTTTGGTCTTGAAACGACGTATTTTTACCACCATACTACGTCGTTTCACTAGCCTTGGTGAAAGTTTTCTTGTAACGGGTTTTGGGAGTGGGTTTGTGTGGGTTTGGTAATTGGGTAGTTTTGTTTGAGCTTGAAGGTTTTGGCCCAATCCGGGTCCTCTTATTTTATTTATTATTATTATTATTATTATTATTATTATTTCTTTTCAATTTTCTATCTAATAAAAATAAAGTACAAACCTAAATTTAACCTTAACCAAATTATCCTAGAAATATTACTCGACTCTAAGTAGTAATTATCACAAATAATTAAATATCAAATTAAAAGAAAAATCAACGGAATTTAACACAAAACACTAGAATGCAAACTACGCTACTTTTGTGAATCTTTTTATTTTTGCAAAACAAACACTTGCTTAATTAATCTAAAAATGTGAACTCGAATCCTAAATGCAAAACAGTGCAACATATTTTTGTATTTTTTATTAATTAAATAAAATACAACGGCACAGACAAATGTAGATAATAACAAAAAATATCATGAAAATTCACCCAAATTGCACACAATAAAAACTGATAATTTTTTGTTTCAATTTTGTGGGAATAATTCATGTGAGGCAAAAATCACGTGCTCACAGTTTAAACATAGTAAAATCATAAAATAACACTTAAAATCGGAGTAGAGATCTTCTAAAGAGATTAAGAAAACCCTAATCGTTGAGACGAAGAGTCATTTTGAAAGAAATTGGAAAAACCTTTGAGAAGAACTTCAAAAGTTCATGACATACACAGATCTAATGCAGATCTGAAAGAAAATCGGAAATCTCTTAAAGCTAGGGTTTCAGAGAACCCAGAAAAATGAGAAAGACTTTGAAAAGTTACCAATCTAGCCGAAAAAGTCAAGGATCTGACTCGAACAGCCATAGATGGCCAGAAAGAGGCCATGGAAAGAAGTTGAGCCAAGACTGGACTAGATCTCTTTGAGATCTATCCACGAAATCACGGAAACAAACAACCCTGAGACACAGGAGACCGGTACATGTCTCAAATAACCATGGGATTCCATGGATTGGGTGGGGATCGAAGGGAATTAAGGTTGATCTGGGTGACGGCGGCTAGGGTTTAGGTGAGATTGCAGAGAGAAATAGAGAGGGGGGGGGGATTCAAAGGCGTCGGGTTGGTAGAAATTAATTAGGTTAAGGGGGGTCATTTAGGTTTATTTTAGGCAGGTGAGTTGGTGGTCGTTGATCTGAATGATGGCCTAGATTGAATGGGGTAGGCAGGGATCCGGACTTGGGTTGGGTTTAAAGGGTTAGGGTCGGGTTTAAATTAGAAATTGGGCCGGGAAATTGGGGCTTGATTTGGGTTATAATTGAAGGCTAAATGTGGCTACGAGTTAAATAGCCACTTTTCCCTTTTTTTAATTTATAAAAAATAGCAAATAGTTTTTTAAAAATAAATTCAAAGTACTAAAATGATTTATAATACATAATTAACAATATAAAAATACAATACTCAATTTTATGAATATAAAATACAATTAAACCTTAAAAATGGCTAATATTGCAATTATATGCAATTTTGCTTTAAAAATGCTAAATAAAATCGTAAAAATATGTTTTAAAAAAATCATTAGCCATATTTTGGCATAGATATAAATATCCAATAGATTAATTATCAAAATAATAATTTTAGAAATAATTATTGGGATTTTATGAATAAAAAGGGAAAAAAATAAATCAATTTAAACCTTTAAAAATTTTGAAAAAATAATAAGACACTTGGAAGTGCTTGTATATGTATACATATGCTATTTTGAAGTTATTTTACATATTGAAAATATATATAGAAAAAATTGGGTATCAATAATATGCATGACACACACAAAGAAGTCATAAGCACAAGAAAGAATACCCATTTTCATAAATAAAATAAAAACAGCCCCAAGCCATCACATATCATCCCCACATAGACGCCCTTATCTCACTGTGTTGACAATATCATAATAGCCACCCCTATCGTTTCGCCCAGATAATATATCAATAGCCACATGCATCTCTTCACCCGGACAATAACATGATAGCCACATGTATCACTCCCGCCAGACTATAACACAAAAGCCACATATATCACTCCGCCTCGATAGCATATCAATAGCCACCCATATCACTCCGCACAATCAACAATAGTGAAGTACCACCTTTATGCTATATACGATCAACAATAGCAAAATATCATTCGTATGCTCTCTACAACATCAATCAATCCCCACAACATGTCCATATATGACATAATATTATCGAAATAACAATACCAATATTACAATAAAGCATAGCCCATGGCTCAACAACAACATATACAAGAATTTCAAGAACAACAAAATAAAATGGGAAATAACTCGGCAATGAAAGATATTCCATATAACAATAACTTCAGTTAAGAGCATATTAATAACCTAAGAGTCTGAACCGATAAATTTCCACATATCAGACCGGGTACACACTCGTCACCTCATGCCCACGTCTTTCACATAATTCAAATAATTCAATTAGACCAAAGCCTATGGAAAAGTCCCCCTATACAAAGTTAGGCAAGATAATTACCTCCAATAAGCTAAATCAATCCACAAATAAGCCCTTCCCAACGTGAAACAACCTCCGAACGGCTCGAATCTAGCCAAAATAACTTAATATCATAAATAAATGCCATAAAAATAATTTTAGATAATAACAATTTGATTTTTAAAGAAAATAATAAAATTCAACCCAAAAAAATCAACCCCGGGCTTGCACCTTGTAACCTAACAAAACTTACAAATTCCAAACACTTATTCCGATACGATTCCAACCATACCAAAATCATCCAATTCCGACCTCAAATTGGCCTTCAAATTATCAATTTATATTTTAGAAAAGTTCTTACTAAAATCCGCGATTTCTCCAATCAAAATCATCAATCAAACAATAAAATCAAGGTTGGAATCACGAAATATAAACAAATCCGAGTAAAAAAATACTTATCCAAATCCAAATCATGAAAATTCCCTCCAAAATTGCCCAAAACCAAGCTCTCTAACTCAAAATGTGATAAAATAACAAATTCCCTTGAAATAGAGTACTATATAAGCACTGCCTAGGTATACACATTGTGATCGCGAAGAAAAAAATGCCCAACAACCAAAAACCTCATACGCAAATACGATGTACCAATCGTGAACACGATGCACAAACTTAAAATAGCTACGCAAATGCGGCTCAGACCGCGCAAGTGCGATATACAAACATGTGCCATCCTCAGCCAAACCTTCCCTTATGCAAAGCGGATCCCTGCTCGCGATCGCGATGCACTACCTCCCTAAAGCTTAGCTAACACGTTTCTCTTTTCGCAAATGCGAAGAACAAACCTACCTCCAACTAGATAGCACTACATGATCGCAACTTCATCTTCGGGATCACGAAGAAGGGAACCAGACACCAACTAATAGCTATCCAAAACAAAAGGAATTGGGCCAAAACTCATGCGAAACACACCTGAGGTCCACAGAACCCTGTCAAAAGACACCAACTAATCCCAAAACATACCACTAGCCTATTCGAGGCATGTATGTGGTTAAAATTGGAAGTACCAATTTCACGATTGGAAAGGCATTATGTAATTTCACCTCGAAGGGCCCGGAAGATAGCTCGGGGTTCGAAGTCTTCAAGAGTCCTTCATGCCCGGTGTCAGGGGGTAGGAGCAAATCGGTAGTTATCATAAGTAAACGGGAAGTTCCCTAGGAGTAGTATTTTCCTGGCAACGCCTGCACCAACAGTGACAGCATGCACCAGGCTGATTGAGTGGTTGTACTGGTTACTTTATATAATAATTACGCATGTTGTATATACTAAAAATCAGAGGGCTCAATTTTATGACCACTAAGGGCGCCTAAAAAAAGACCACCCCTGGAGGCTCGAAGTCTAGCTCGGAGTTTGCCCCCGAGGGTTCGTAATGATCGATCTCAAGGCAGTGCAAACCAACGGCTACGACGCACTAGCGGGAAGTTCCCAAGGGCATACAATCAAAGCTGACAAAGCCTGAAAGGGAAACACTAATCTGTACCAGACAAGTAAGTAGTTGTGCCAGCTATATTTCTTTGTAATAATTACTCATGTACTATGTTGGGATTTCCCTCCATATATAAAGGGGATCCTTGTTATTTTGTAGAAGAGATCTGAGACACAAGATACAACACACTACATTCAATACAAGAACATTCTTTGCTCTCTAGCTTGAACACATTCTCTCGGTTTCTTTATTTCTTATACTCATTGTGTTCTATTAATTGTTCTTCATTTATTGCTCATTGTTGGTCATAAAGAGCCGCAATCACAACTCTCATAACTATTAATCCTTCATCGACTGCCCTTAACCGGGCATCCGATTCGACGTTGAGGCCCCTTATACGTAAGCTCGAGGCCTCGATACCCAGCCATTTCGGTTCAATTATTAAGCCATATACAAGTTATCATTCTCATTTCTAATCCTTTACTTAGCATCTATTGCCTAACAACTAGCATAAAAATAGATCACATATTTTTTGAACCACGAAATCATATCTAATTGTTATTACCATTTTCAAGGTAAACAGTTTGGCGCCCTCCGTGGGGCTAAGAATAATAGTGATTATTTTCCTGCTGGTTTACTGCATAACGCAAGTCACCTTTCACACTTTATCTTGTCCAAGATCTTTGATTTCAGATCAAAATTTCTAACTTAGTAAACGCACATAAAAACAACAATCTTGAGGACCACAGATAAAATGGTGTGGTTGTTCCAGGTGTTGGCGTGCCACCACGAAACCCTGAGGATGCAACAGAATCAATTCCCGTGGATGTGATCTCGCACAATGCTCAACACGTCAAAATAATTTCCCACACCAACAGGAATATACACCGAGAAAATCAACAAGGCACTGGGGAAGAAAGATAGGCAAACAGGGGAAGCGAAGTGAGAAAACCTCAGCACATCGTTCATATGATTATTGGGGGGACCGACGTTCCCCAGGGGCCCGTAATCAAGCGGATAAAGGTTTCTGCGGCAATATAAGGACAAACTCGGGGCTAGGTACCTGAGGACATCCTCGCTTTTAGCAAAGAAGACTTCGAGAGTCTCTCTCATCCACACAACGATGCGATGGTAATCTTGTTTCTCTTAAATAACATCCAAATTAAATGTGTACTCGTGGATCCAGGTAGCTCGACCAACATAATTAGATCGACTGTGGTAGAACAACTCGGATTGCTCTCATACCTACCTCCCGAATCCTCAACGGCTTCAATATGGCTGGCAAAGCAACAGAAGGAGAGATCACATTCCCAGTTAACATATCCGATGCAATTTAACATACTAAGTTCCACATTATTAAAGGTGACACGAGGTACAATGTCTTGCTTGGTAGGCCATGGATACATAACATGAAGACAGTACCATCGACCCTGCATCAGATGACGAAGTTTCCAACAAAGGATGGAATAAAGACAGTGTATAGAGAGTAACACGCGATGAAGTAAATGTTCGCGGTCCACGAAGAGGTAGCGAATTCTATGCACTCTGCCTCGGAAGAGCTGGAAAGCCAACAAACCCCCGAAGATGATGAAGAGGATTTTCTCGCTCCCAGAACCTTCATTGCCCCCAAAGAATCATATGCAACGAAGTCGACTATTGAAGAGATGGAGCAAACCGTATTGGCCGAACACCTCCCAGATCAGAAGGTATACCTGGGGACGAGATTAACCCCCAAACTAAGGAAAAAACTCATTCAATTGTTTATTAACAACATTGATTTCTTTGCTTGGTCCTATTTAGACATGACATGGATCCCACCGGAGATAACTACCCATCAACTCAACATCGACCCCAGATACAAACCGGTGAAACAAAAAAGGAGACCCTAGTCCGAGATAAAGCATGCATTCATCAAAGACGAGGTAACACAGCTCCTCAAGATATGGTCTATTAGGGAAGTAAAATATCCCGAATGGCTGGCCAATGTGGTGGTAGTTCCCAAAAAAGGGGAATAAACTAAGAATGTGCGTAGATTATAAATATCTAAATAGGCTATGCCCAAAGGACTCTTTTCCGCTGCCCAACATCGATCGTTTGATCGATGCCACAGCCGGCCATGAAACTCTCACTTTCCTCGATGCCTATTCAGGGTATAATCACATTCAAATGAACCCTGAGGATAGAGAAAAGACTTCATTCATCACAAAGTATTGTACTTACTGTTACAATGTAATGCCCTTCGGGCTAATAAATGTAGGGGACACATACCAATTCCTAGTTAATAAGATGTTCGAACATCAAATAGGAAAGTCCATGGAAGTTTATATTTACGACATGCTAGTTAAGTCCGGGTGTGCAGAGGATCATTTGACTCATTTGTAGGAAATGTTAGACATCCTCATAAGTTACAACATGAAGCTCAATCCCTAGAAGTGCGCCTTCGGGGTAGGATCAGGCAAATTCTTAAGCTTCATGGTATCGAACAGAGGAATCGAGATCAATCCCGACAAAATCAAAGCCATCAAAGAAATTACAGTGGTAAATAACGTAAAGGCCGTGCAGTAGCTGACTGGACGGATAATAGCCTTGGGTCGGTTAATATCAAGGTCATCGGACATGAGTCACCATTTCTTCTCCTTGCTAAAAAAGAAAAGCAACTTTGAATGGACTCTGGAATGCCAACGCGCCTTAGAGGAGTTGAAGCAATACCTGACAAGTCTGCCTTTGCTCCAGACCCCAAGAGGGTGAGACATTGTATTTGTACCTGGATGTATCTGAGATAGCGGTAAGTGGTGTACTGGTTCGAGAAAAACAAGGTACGCATCCCTATTTATTATGTAAGTCGGACCCTGGGTGATACCGAAACCAGATATCCGCACTTGGAAAAGCTAGCTCTTGCATTAATAAGTGCATCTCAAAAATTGAAACCTTACTTCCAATGTTATCATATTTGCATTTTAACAACGTATCCCCTTCGAAGCATACTGCATAAACACGAATTATCATGTCGACCAGACAAAAGTGCCATCGAACTTGGAGGATATGATATCGATTATCAGCCCCGAACGATTATCAAGTCTCAAATTTTGGCAGACTTTGTAGCTGACTTCACTCCCTCCCTTGTACCGAGGTCAAGAAAGAACTTTTGCTAAAAAAGAGGACATCTTCCCTGGTATGGACCCTGTTCACTAACGGCGCCTCGAACATAAGAGGATCCGGGCTCGACATAGTTCTAAAGCCACCTACAGGTGGCGTGATTAGAAAATCTATAAAAACTGCAAGGTTAACTAACAATGAAGCCAAGTATAAGGCTATGATTGCAGGTCTAGAATTGGCCAAAGTCTTAGAAGGTGAAGTCATTGAAGCAAAATGCAATTTCCTCCTGGTGGTAAATCAGGTAAATAAGGCTTCAAGGTTTGGGAAGACAGGATGCAAAGATACTTAGATAAAATTCAAGTCACATTGCACCTCTTCAAAGAATGGACGCTGGTCCACATACCCCGAGAGGAAAATAGCGAAGCCGATGCCCTCACAAATCTGGGGTCGTATGTCGAGGAAGATGACATGCTCCCCGGATCTTAGTTCAAATATTCAAATCAGTGATCGAGGAAGGCCATGCCGAGATCAACTCCACTAGCCTAAATTGGGATTGGTGAAACAAATATATCGATTGTCTGGAGAGCAGGAAGCTACCCACAAACCCAAAGGAGTCGAGGGCCGTATGACCTCCAGGTCGGAAGCTTGGAACTCATAAGCCCTCAATCAGGCAACATCAAGTTTGCAAAATGGCTCCATAATAAAAATCATCCCAAATACTTGGGGATTGACATCCCAAACACTCGGGACTGGCATCCCGAACACTCAGGGACAATCGCCAATCACCACCTCATTGACTTATCAAGAACCCAAGGCCATAAGACCCCATGTGGGAAACCTCGGTCTCGTAAGACCTCAAGCAAGGCATGAACTATACTTGTGCCAAGTAACAAAAATGTAAGACATCAAGCAAGGCATGAACCATACTTGTACCAAATAGCCAAAATGGTAAGACCTCAAGTAAGGCATGTTCAAATTTATAAGACCTTACATAAGGCATAAACCCGATCTTAAAGTTAAGGCTATATATCGAACTTGTAAGACCCCTAAAAAGGCATACCCTCGATATAGATGCCAAAACTATTTCACTCAATGAATGAAAGGCTCCGGCCAAACACAATGACTACAATCACAAGGCTGTACCAGCCAAACTAACATGACTCGAGGACGCCCGACCGTTGCTATAAAATCACATGCCTTCAATTACTTCGAAAATACTTTGATAAAAACCGGTTTAACAAGGCTACCCTTGACATAGTCAAAAGAGCTTCAACCATGTCAGGTCCAAACAATATGCTTCAAAACACTCAGCCATCGAGCAAAACCTCCCGAGGTGCTCGTTCATCACCATATAACGACTCACAATCGAGGTTTTTATCAGACCATCGAAGAATCAGGCAAATACAATTTCAAAAAGTCCTTAACGAAGGAAAAATAAAGTCTGTATTAGGGGTTGTACCGACCCAATATGCAAGAGCCATTATCGCCAGCCCGTATAAAAGCTCGTACTAACCCAATGCATAAGAGCCACTACCGCCAGTCCACATAAAGGGTCGTAACGACCCAATGCGTAAGAGCCACTGTCGCCAGCCCGTATAAAAGGTCGTACCGACCCAATGCGTAAGAGCCACTGTCGCCATCCCATAAAAAGGATCGTACCAACCCAATGCGTAAGAGCCACTGCCGCCAGCTCATATGAGAGGTCGCACTGACCTAATGCGTAAGAGCCTAAGGGCCAACTTAAAATTCAAAAACTTGAGGGCCAATGAGATCGAGTTGAAATCCGACTCGGAGACTGAGCCCGAAATAGTTAACTAAAAAATGCCTAATGGCATGTACATGAGAGGCATTGTCATCGGCCTAAATTAAAAGGTCGTACCGACCTAAATGTGCAAGAGCCCTTGTCGTTAGCTTAAGTCAAAAGTTTATGCCAACCAAATGCACAAAGGCCTACGGGCCAGCCTAACAAGTTTTAGGGTCAAACTATATACCTAAGGGTCACTACTCAAAGTCCAATTCACCTGGCCAATCATCAACTGACATATAAATTCAAAACAAAGAAAGATGTGCACAAGCAGAAGAAAATGCATGGAAGATGAAACCAAAAGGTTTTCTTTTATATGCATACATAAAAAAATACAAAAACTACATTGGCAAATGCTCTCTGAAAGCCCTACACAAAGAATCAAAAAGGAAAAGCCTAGTCTACTTCCCTCTCGGGGACTGTGGACCGACAACCCCCTCAGAAAGTACTCTTTTAACAGCTTCGGCCATAACCTTCGGGTTTCTAACGACCTCCTCCCCTTCAGGGACTTTGCCTCCATCTTCATCACTTCCTGAGTCAGTGCTCGACTCATTCTCGGAAGAAAGCAGGTCCGCGACTTCCTCTTCTAGGGTCTTCACCCTCTCAATTTTGGTGATTAAATCAATGCCCCTAACATGTATATCCTCGAGCGTCTGTCTTTGAGATTCTAACCGGGCATGCTCCACTGCTCGGGTCAGGCGCAACTCAGCCTCTTCAGACACCCTCCGGGCCTGACATTTGTAGTAGCGGCATCCTACTTATGCAAGGTCATGAGCGCATCAGCCTCGGCCTTAACCTCGGATAATATTGTAACCAACTTGGTATAGAGATCCGTATACTTACTACTCTCAGCCCTGGCATCTTCGAGGCAACGCCCAGTCAAAACCACCTTTCCCCGAAGGATATCTCTCTCAGAGGTTACCTCACTCAAATGACGCTTAAGTTCAAGAATTTCGGAGTCCTTGGATCAGAGTTCTTTCCCCATGGGGACATCTTTCTCCTTAAGCTGCAAAAATTGACCCAAAAATATCAAAACACTGAAATCAATTAGACTTGTGGCGAAAAACAAACGGAAGCAATGTAACATGTTCAGTAAGATGAGCCTTCTCCTGGGACGCCGCCTCCAAGCAATCGCGAAGGTCTCAGAGTTCTTCCTCCCTCTTGGTAGAAAGAGCCCTAAGCTCATCAGCTTCCAAGGTAAGCTTTTTATGTTTTCCCTCATGACGAGTCTGCTCGGTTTTGAAATTGGCAAACATTTGATTATAAAGCACCTTGGCCTGGAACCATGAATGGAATAAGGTTAGCAGGGCAAAGGTCGGGGCACCAAGCAGAATTTACTAATAAGTTACCTGCTCGCATAGCCTATCGATCTCATTAAAAATAAGCGAAATGTCAGGCTCAAGCTTTTCCTCAAATGCAGCGGAAGGCTTTTCAACCATATCTGTATCATCAACGGACATCCCCACGTCGACTATATATTGGGGTTGTCTTGCGTCTCTTTAAGAGGGAAAGCCGATTCCGAAGGGGAATCACTCACTTCAACGAACTTGACTGAATCAATCGGGGTCGTCCCTTGTTTCTGGAGAACTTCGAGGTTGGGCTCCCCCGGATAGCCTGCCAAGAGCACCTCGGCTCGATGAAAATTTTGGCCGTCAACCGACTCGGCAGTACCAACTTGGAAATGCCGCCTGGTTTACCCTTGTAGTCCTCATCAGCCCGAAGCGGGGCACAATGGAACCAAGTTTCGATTAAAAAACCGCCAACTCAACAGTATGTAAAGTAGTCAGATCCTATCCTCATTCGGGTGCCGTCAGGGGATCCTCTCTCTTCACGCCTCCAGCTTGGGGTTCCCTGACGCTTATGAAATTAAAGCTATTAGATTATCCTTAGGATCTTCTACTCTGGTTCTCTTGGATTTTGGAGGATAAGTCGACGACCTCCCTCATTTTTTCCTCTTTTCGTCAGGTTTTAAGGCATCCACTTCACCGGGCAGAGTTTCTCTCATCAAGAACACCTTCCCTATACCTGTCTGAACACAAAAACAAGCACGAAGAATGAGAATGAAGTTAGTAGTAACTTTGGTAAAATTGAAACTACAGCTGAAAACAAAGTCCCATCGTGATCCTTGTCTTCCCATAGAGCCCTGGATAAATCACGCCACACGCACTCAGTGTATTTATAGATCGAGTCCAATTTAGCCACCCAGCCAAAAAGATCCCTAACTGTATCAGGGTACGACGCGACATCCGTATCAGCGGAGGAAGTCAGTTCATGAGAAAATGCACACGAAGGAAAGAAAGGAGCAGTTAGTTAAGTATGTCTACTTACGCTTCATGTTCCATATTTCGGGGAACGACATCCTCTCTGTGGGGATCAAGTCCGAAGTCCTAACCCGAATGAATTGGCTCATTTACCCTCCTAACCTTGTCAGTACAAGCGAAGAGGGCCCTCGAGGCCCAGCAGTGGAGCTTAATCAGGCCCCCGCAAAAAAGTTAGGGACTATACATTCTAATCAAATGGTCAAGGGTAAAGGGCATCCCCTTAATCATATTTTCATAATACCTGGTCATGTAAACAATATGCTAGAATGACGGATGAATTTGGCCGAGTGTCACTTAATATCGTTCATAGAAGTCGAGGATCACGGGGTCTATAGAAGGCATGGATGGAACTGTCGGGTGAAAAGTAGATGGATAGGTATACACACTGAGGAATTCATACTTATACGTTGTTACATCCTCGCCCCAAGAAGGAACCTCCACCAATACCGCATCTCCCCAGCGGCAGTCGATTTTCACCTTTTCGAGGTCCCTTATTAAGCTGATATATCGAGACGCGGCCTCGAATTGCCCCGGCTTCGAGGAATATCTTTAGACCTTAAAATCAAAGGTCATTTCAAAGGCCTCCAGAACGCATTCTCCGGCACTTGGAGATGCCAATGCTTTACCCTTTGAGGAGTTCACGGAAGAAAAAGGCTCATCTTCCTGAGGGATAGATATAGAAGTGTTCGCCATTTTTTCCAGAGGGTTATAAAGAAGCAACAAAAAATCGCACTTCAAGAAAGAACATAAGAGAAAGGTAAGAAGGAAGGAAAACTCTGTGGGGAGCCTTAAGATGTAGTAGAAAGAAAGGGGCGAAGAAATGAGTATTTATAGAAGCCTAACGTATGCAATTGGAGCAAACCAAAGGACAACCAACCACTATAATTAAATTGAAGACTCCGAGGATTGTACGGACGCGACCTTTACAAGCCATATTTGTTCCGTTATTCACTTGACGGGACGTAACTATTTGCTTCGATAGAAGCACCAAAGGGGAAAGATCTCAAGGTCGTTTCTCTTCATTCTACTCCAAAATGCGGGGACTATCTGTATGCGGTTAAAATTGAAAGTACCAATTTTACGATCGACAAGGCATTACGTAATTTGACCCCGAAGGGCCCGGAGGACAGGTCGGGTTTTGAAGTCTTCGAGAGTCCTTCATGCCCGGTGTGGGGGGGAGGGGA
>MU671529.1:17783-52984 GCA_026770625.1 Nicotiana glauca | reverse complement strand
GGGGGGGAGGGGGAGGGGGAATCGGTGGTTCTCATAAGTAAACGGGAAGTTTCCTAGGAGCAGTATTTTCTTGGTAACGCCTACACCAACAGTGACAGCCTGCACCAGGCTGATTGAGTGGTTGTACCAGCTATATTATGTAATAATTACGCATGTTATATATAGGAAAAATCAGAGGGCTTGATTTTATGATTACTAAGAGCCTAAAAAAACCACCCCCAGGAGACTCGAAGTCTAGCTCAGAGTTTGCCCCCGAGGGTTCGTAATGATCGACCTCAAGTCAATGCAAACCAACGTCTACGACGCACTAGCGGGAAGTTCCCAAGGCATACGATCAAAGATGACAAAGCCTACAAGGGAAACACTAGTCTGTACCAGACTAGTAAGTAGTTGTGCCAGCTATATTTCTTTGTAATAATTACTCATGTGCTATGTTGGAATTTCCCTTCATATATAAAGGGGATCCTTGTCATTCTGTAGAAGAGATCTGAGACACGAGATACAACACACTACATTCAATACAATAACATTCTTTGCTCTCTAGCTTGAACACATTCTCTTGGTTTCTTTATTGCTTATGCTCACTGTGTTCTATTATGTTCTTCATTTATTGCTCGTTATTGGTCATAAATAGCCGCAATCACATCTCTCGTAACCGTTAATCCTTTATCGACTGCCCTTAATCGGGCATCTGATTCGACCTCAAGGTCCCGTATACGCAAGCTCAAGGCCTCGATTCCCAACCATTTCGGTTCAATTGTTAAGCCATATACAAGCTATCATCTTAATTTCTAATCATTTACATAACATCTATTGCATAACAACTAGCATAAAAATAGATCACATATTTTTAGAACCACAAAATCAAATCTAATTGTTATTACCATTTTCAAGGTAAACAAGGCCTCAAATCACACCAAACAACATCAAACTATGAATCGCACATCAATTCAAGCCTATTGAACTAATAAACTTCCAACTTCCAAAACTCGTGCCAAACCATATCAAATCAACTCAGAATGACCTCAAACTTTACATGCAAGTCCCAAATGTTACAACAGAGCTATAACAACTCCCAGAACCATAATTCGAACCTAATATCAATAAATTCAACTATCGGTCAAACCTATCAACCATCCAAACCTTCAATTATCCAACTTTTATCAATTCAATCCAAAAAAATCTAGGAACCTCCAAATCCAATCCAAACACACGCCTGAGTCAAAAATTAACCTAACAAAACCGTCAAAACTTTGATCTGGGGTCAGATACACAAAATTCAAACTTGTTCAACTTTTCCAACTTAAAGCTTCAAAAATGAGAATTGTTTTTCCAAATCAATACCAAACTGCTTGAAAACTAAAACCAACTATGAATGTAAGTCATAATACATCATACGAAGCTACTCCGATCTCGAACTACTGAATAAAAATGCAAATAATCAAAATTATCGGTCAGGTCATTACACTGCTGTGTCCATGACCTTGATAAGTAAGAAGTACGCTGACTTCGTGAGCCAATCCATAATCACCCAAATTGAGTCAAACTTACGAGATGTTAGAGGTAGACCTACTAAAAAATCCATGTTGATTATCTCCCACTTCCACGTTGGGATTCTATATTCTGTGTCAAGACGCCAGGTCTCTGGTGTTCGACTTTCACCTATTGGTAATTAGGAAATCTACCCATAAAGTCAACTATATCTCTTTTCATGTTATTATACTAATCAATATCCTTAAGGTCATGGTACATATTTGTAGAGCCTAGTTGTACTGGATACTTGGAACTGTGAGCCTCGGTCATGATTCTCTATCGGAGGCTGTCTATATTCGGGACATATAATCTACTTTGGTACCTTAGCAGACCATCATTCACGTCAAGAAAAAAAATCTATGGTCTTATGTTAATGAATTACCTCCTTAAATTTCACCAGAAATAGATTATCATATTATTTCTCCTTAACATCCACTACCAGCGACGAGTCGGCTTTATTTTGCACAATCACCCTACCTTTGCTAGAGTCTGCGAGCCTGACTCCCAACCTAGCCAACCAGTGAACCTCCTTGGTCGTCGGCTTTTGGTGTGCCTTCATGTGAGGCAAACTACCTATAGATTACTGGCTATGAGCATCAGCTACAATATTAGCCTTCCCCGGGTGATAGAGAATGTCGTTGTCGTAGTCTTTAAGTAACTCAAGCCATCTCCTTTGCCATAGATTCAACTCTTTCCGCTTAAAGATATACTAAAGCTCTTATGCTTCGTGTATATGTCCACATGGAACCCATACAAGTAATGGCGCTAAATCTTCAATGCAAACACCATTGCCGCAAGCTTTAAATCATGAGTTGGATAATTTTTCTCATGGTTCTTGAGTTGCATTGAGGCATACGTGACCACTTTGCCATTTTGCATTAGCACACACCTGAGTCCAACCTTTGAAGCATCACAATATACTAAAAATCCATTTGTACCTTCCGGTAATCACAACTATCATGGTAAACCTTGACTATAACTCTTGAAAGCTCATTTCACAAGTATCTGGTTTTTGGAATTTAGCTGCCTTTTATGTTAACTTGGTCAACATAAAATAAAGAGAAGAAAACCCCTCCACGAACCTCCTTTAATACCTAGCTAAGCCCAAGAAACTGTGAATCTCTGTTAGAGTCTTAGATCTAGGCCAATTCTTCACAACTTCTACCTTTTATGGATCAACCTTGATTCCCTCACTAGAGACCACATGACCTAAAAAAGTGACATACTCCAAACAAAACTCATATTTCAAAAATTTCGCATACCACTTATGTTGATCCATAGTTTGAAAAACCGCTCTGAGATAATCAGCATGATCCTCCTGACTTTGTGAATGCACTAGGATATTGTTGATTAATACTATCACAAATGAGTTTATGAATAGCTTGAAAACTAGTATCATACGTTCCATGAAAGTTGTTGGGGCATTCGTCAACCCAAAAGACATTATCATAAATTCAAAGTGCCCATATCGGGTCGTAAAAGTTGTTTTCGGAATATCCTTCTTTCTTATCTTCAATTGGTGATATAAATATCTCAAGTAAATCTTGAAGAAGTACTTAACACCTTGCAACTGATCAAACAAGTCATCTATCCTTGGTAATATGTACTTATTCTTGATTGTGACCTTGTTGAGCTATCAGTAGTCGATGCACATCCTCAATGAGCCATCTTTCTTCCTTACAAAGAGAATTTGTGCACCCAAGGAGACACTCTTGGCCGAATGAAACCTTTTTTTTAGCAAGTCTTTCAACTGTTCTTTCAATTTCTTCAATTCTATTGGAGCCATTCTGTAGGGTGGAATTGATATAGGTTGTGTACCGGCAAACATCGATCCCAAAGTCAATCTCCCTAGTTTGTGGGAATTTAGGAAGCTCGTCAGGAAAGGCCTTCAAATATTCATTCACGGCCGGCATGGACTGAAGTGTTGGCCTCAGCATCAGTATTTGTCACTCGGGCTAAGTGGTAGATACATCCCTTGGTGATAATCATCTTTGTTGCCTTAAGGTAAGAAATAAATCTACCCTTCAGCACGATATCAATCACCTTCCACTCAATGAAAAGGCTTGTCTAAAAACTGGAACATAATTGTTCTGGTTCTACAATCAAGCTTGGCATACCACGAATAAAGCCAGCCCATACCCATTATTACATCAAAATCTGCAATTCACCAATTCAACGAGATATATTGGGGTTTCCCGACCATACACGGTGACAACACAATCCTTATAGACCTGTGTGGCCATAAAAAAATGCACCACCTAGAGTAGATATGGAGAATGACTCACAAAATTATTTCGGTTCTATCCCGAACTCTTGCAACATAAGGAGGGCCATATGATAATGTAGAACCTGGATCTAGGAGAGCATACATATCATGAGATTAAACTATCAATATACATGTGATAACATCTAGAGAAGCCTCTGAACTCTAGCAACCCATTATAGCATAGAATCTACCGCGTCCTCCCGAACCTTATGCATTACCTCTAGATGAACCGTGCCTCGCTAGTGATGGAGTACCCAAAATTGGGGGAGGTGTGTACCCTAAGAAGGGGGAGGTGCTACAAAAGTAGTAGCCACTGGAATGGTCGGCTGCACCATACCAATACTAGCATTCTATCGAATGAGGGGAAATCCTTCTAAATTTGGCCCTAAAGGCCACACCCATAGCATACACCTAGGCCCATGCAACAAATCCCTGGTTTCTTCCTCCCACACTTAGAACATGAAGGTCTCTATTGTGGATGAGATCTCCCACTAATTGGACATGCTAAAAGGATCTCTTACTACTCTAACATGTCCTAACATGACTCTATTGCTACTGACTGGGTCCTAACAGTGGTGCACTAGCTTAAAATTAAGCGACTAACTATTATGTTTTGGATAACCCCCTCATAAATAATGACTTTCCACCACCACATTAAATGACCTACTGACCGAACTGTTTTGTTGTTGTATCATTCCATCGTGCTTTTCAACTTTCGGGTCTTCGTGGATTGAGCAAATGACACAATTTTCCTATAATTCATGTCAGAGTTCAAGACGGTAGTAGTGGCCCTATTAATGACACTAAGGCCGTGCACAAACTGACACACCCTAGCCTCCATAGTAGAAAACATGTATACAAAATACATTGAAAGGTTCACAAACTTCATGTGATAATCCCACACGCTCATATTTCCTTGCTTTAGATTCTTAAACTCTCCAGCACGGGCTGCTCTAGTCTCAGCTAGCAGGAAATGATCAATAAAAGTATCGGCAAACTCATTCCACTTTGTTGGAATGTCACCTTCCTTGCGGCACTCTTTCTACATCTTGTACCAAGCATATGATACTTCCTTTAGGCGATAAGAGGCCAATTCTGTCTCAGTGGCATGCATAATCCGGAGAGTCTTATGCATCTCAATAATAAATTCTTGTGGGTCTTCGAACTTAGTACCTATGAAAACCAAAGAACCCAAATAATAGAATCTTTTCACCCTAGAACTAGTTGAATCCCCTTGAAGGCTGGAAGAAGTGGATGTAGCATTCAGCCTCTAAGCTTAGGAAGCCACGATCTGAGTCAACAACTAGATGGCTCCTCTAAGGGATCTGTTGGAAGCACTAGGACCATAGAATGAAGCTGTAGGGGGAGGTGGAGTATCATTTAAGTGAGGCGTGTGTGCATTCTTAATCGGAATCTAGGCAGGGTTTCTAGAAGTAGGAGGTTCACTTGGTGGGGAGTGCCTTCTCTCTTTTCGTGCACGCCCACTAGATCGGGCACTACATTAACTGCCACTCTTAGGGTGGCACCTTTTCTTTAGCTACTCTTCGCATTCATCCTAGGTGTCACGTTCTAAAAATTGGAATAACGCACAAGTTTAAAAAAGGCAGTCTTACAGCCAAGCTCTATCATACAATCTAGAGTGTCGAAGAAGGGTACAACAACAACAACAATGAACCCAGCTTATTCCCATAAATGAAGTCTGGGGAGGGTAGTATGTATGTAGACCTTACTCCTACCTCATAAAGATAGGGAGGTTATTTGCAATAGACCCTCAGTTCAAGGCACAATGGAGATAAGGCAACAAGTAGCAAACAATAGTAACAACAATACATTAAGGTGGCGTGCACGAATGACATAATATGTAATAGTAAAGAATCATGAATAAGATGACACAAAAATAGTCCTAGTACTACTGGTAATCCTAGGATGAACACATTACAAACTGTTAACCTTCAACCCTAATCCTTGACCTCTACGTCTTTCTATCGTGGGTCATATCCTTGGTAAGCAGGAGCAATAACATCTCCTGCCTAACTACCTATCTCCAATACTTCTTAGGCCTGCCCCTACCCTTCCTCAGACCCGCAATGGAAAACCTCTCACACCTCCTGACCAGAGAATCTATCTCTCTCCTCTTCACATGCACGAACCATATCAGCCTCGACTCTTGCAACTTGTCCTCCACAGATGCCACTCCTACCTTGTCCCCAATAACTTCATTCTTGATCATGTCCTTCCTGGTATGAACACACATCCATCTCAGCATCCTCAGCTCATCTACTTTCATCTTTAGGGCATGGGACTTCTTGAAGACCAATACTCAGCCTCATACAACATAGCCGGTCTAACCACCACTCTATAAAACTTTCCCTTAGACCATGGTGGCACACTCTTATCACATAAAACCCCCAAGGAAAGCCTCCACATCATCTATTCCGCTCTAATACGATTGGTAACATCCTCGTCAATATCCTCGTTGCCTTGAATAATCGACCCAAGATACTTGAAACTATCTCTTTTGGGGATGACTTGAGTATCAATCTTCACTTCCACTCCTTCGTGCATCCCATCATTAAATTTGCACTCCAAGTACTTAGTTTTTGACCTACTCAATTTAAAACCCTTAAGACTCTAGCATCTCTCTCCAAGCTTCCAACCCCTAGAGTGTCAAAGAAGGGTGACATTCCTAAATGCCCAAGTAGCCTCCTACTTATAGATGTAATTGACTACACACTGATAAGAAGGACTTTACTAGACATGACTTCGAGACATCTTAGGGTATTTTTAAACTATAGACTCTGATACTAAGCTTGTCACGCCCCAAACTTGGGGAGAGGCACTCAACCAAGGTAACACAGACAAGCAAGCCTACATAGTGCCCAGAAATAATATGTAGTATACCACCAAGAACATAGAAACACACAATGCTAATTTCCATTACTTATAGAGTCTCATTGATAGTTGACAAAAATTATACAAGTTAATAGTTTTAAGTGGAAGAAAAATGACAAAACAATATTTAAATTTCCCATACATACATAACCTACAATTTTTCTATAGGACTCTAAGCTATCACGAATTAGGTAAACAAATGTAGGTGACAAGATCACCATAGTCAGCTGAAGAGAGGGTACACTTCTATTATGAATCTGTATCGTCGATTGAGGTACCACCTGTATCTATTAAAGATGGCGTGCCCCCAGCAAAAGAGATGTTTGTATATATGGAATAGTACCAGTATGTAAATCTAAGTACCCATGAAAATGGAATGTCAACATAATAAGAGAATACATGGAAATAGGGAAAAAAATCAATAAAAATGAGTATGTCATGTTAAAACATAAGAAAAAAATTGTAACATGAGTAAAATCTTCAAATAAATAGTTACATTTAGTTGGGAGATCATTATTTATCGATATAAAAATATATAACCACCATTGTATAGTATGGTGTTTGATCTCAGCCCAATCGGCTAAGCCGTCTCACCACAATGCCATATGGATCGATGTGTCTTTGCTAGCAATACATTCATCCTAATTAAGGGGCATAAACTCATCATACTGCGAATGGAATCATTCCCAATCGTCTTCCTACACCGGCACATGCAGTTTTGTGTATAGATATTTTGCAACCTATACATTCTTAGTTACATACAAATACTCAAAAAATATTTCTTTAAAACTTCTGATAAAACCCTTTTTTTCATTGTCACTTTTGGACATACATAGTCATTCTCATTTTAAAAAAAAATGATCACATATCATCTTCATTCTTTCATTTTATTTACATGCCATGAAATGCTTTGAAGGTCATAAAAATGTATCTAAAATATTGAAAAGCTATATCTTCAAACACATGAGTACATGAAAGCTTAAACACTAGAAATAAATTTTAAAGATGAGAGCATAATGATGGCAAGTGTAACATAAATCGAGTTCATATACATTTGGCAATTCAAATATTTGAGGCAATTCAAAACAAAAAGAATAGGAAGTTGAACAAACAATGCTTGAAGTTGATAAGGAGTTCATGGAATTTAATTCTATGGGAAGGGTTTTGGCCAACATACCTCAATAAGCTTGTTAGTGATCCTACAACCTCCTACTACTCTTACAACTTTAATATACATCAACAAAATTCAGTTGGACCAATATTACTAAGAATTTTTATATTTTAGATCATTTAGGCTTTTTATCAAACACATAATATGCATATTAATATACAACCTCTTTCAATGGAATTTGTTCATCTAATTACCACATTTCATACCAATAATTCACCTTAAAATCATCCTTAGGAAACCCACAACCTCCATTAGAACATGTATGCCCAACAATTCACTCCCAACCCATCAATCTCATCAATTAAACCACTTTATAATCTCTACAATACCAACATAATTTAGGTTAAGTACTAATGATTTTCGATTACCAGGGCATAAGTCCTAACACATATTTCTTACATAAATAAATACCATAAATTATTGAGATGGTAGAAATACCTCTTGTAGTCAAACTCTTGAAAATTTCGACTTGTGGTGTTCTTGACCAATTTGAAAATTTCAATAAAAACCTATGGATTTTCAAGATTAATCCTTGTTAATATATGTGTTTAGGAGTAGTAATTAACTCAAAATTCTCCAAAAATATTACCTTAATTCATGGGAGGAATGTATAGGATGGGTTCCCTTTGTTAGAACAAGCCCTAGAAATGAGTTAGCCACTCTCTCTCTGTCACTTTGGGGGATATTTATAAGGTCTCCGTGACAGAAAAACTTTCTTCTATGCGTTGTCGTGCACTAGACAAGCCCAATGCACAATTGAGCATGCAAATAGGACAGTGTCCCATAAAATAGCCATAAATTTTTGTAAAAGTATATAAATGACAAACGGTTTAATGTGTTAGAAAGTAGACTTAAAGAACTTTCATTTGATAGGTGTATTACTATATAAATCTGTATACTTTGGGAGTGGTACTCGTTTGAAGTTAGATCTTGTGTGAACTCATTTGAAACTTTAGCCCATTGCATAGTTCCCAACTTGGCTTAGTTTTAGGGCTCTTCTAGACCCTAAACCACATCCAATATACCTCATATAGTTACTATGGTGATCATCTAAGTTTGTTGTAGTCCATAATCTCTTGTCGAAGGCAAATAAAAAATTAAGCGACTCATGAACGAGCTTTAAAATCTCAGATTTATGGGAAATTTTGAGGCGCCTTACACCTATATTTTTGTCAAATTTTTAGCCATTTTCCTGCAATAGTAATGACTAACCAAAAATATTTTCATGAGTATTCTAGTTCAAATAATTATGAATTAACCTAAAATGGGCACATTTGGCAAAATATAAATAGAGCACCAAAAGTTAGGTTTATTCAAGGTATTTTTTACTATTGGTATGGAAATCAAATAATTACCTGGTTTAGTGAGATTTGTGAGTTTCAAAATGTAGCTTGAGTTTTGTTATAAACTATGTACGAATTCAGTCAAAATATATAACTTACAGATGATCTTTTTGATAATTTTTTGTAATATAAAATTCGGCTAAAAAATAAAACTTGCATACAATTTTTTGTTGTATACAAATTTGATCAAAACATATAACTTTCACAATTATATTGTTGTATGTATTTTGCCGTCCGCTTCTAATTTTTATCTGAAATTTCAGTGAAAATCAACTCTAATCTTCACCAAGATCCCTTAAATTGATATATAATCTTCAATGGATATTCCTAATTGTGTGCTACAATCAATCAAAAAATAATAATTTTATAAAACTTAATTTTCGAATTTAAAGCTTTATAGCTTTTTAATATCAATGGAGTTTAAGCTTTTGTTTTCACGTTGCGCACAACAAAACAAAGGCTAACTTTTTTTGTCGTTGGAACTTTTAGTGGAATTCTTTACCTCTTAATATTGAAACAAATACAAATCTAAGAGGACAAGCACGAGTAATCTGAAACAACTTACTTAGAATAAAAAAAGAGAGAAAGACCAACCTCTCTTAACTAGACACTACCCACTCCGCCAACCAGGTATGGCCACATCCCCACTCCTAACTAGTGAACCTCCCACCGAAAAACCATCAGAACCCCCCAATATACCAACTTTAGATCCAAACTCTGCTATGAGGAAGACAAAGCAAATAGAAATTCCTTTAAGGAAGCCCTACTCGATAAAAAAAATGGCCTCCTCCAGAAGTTATGATCCATTTCAAGCTAGTTTACATACAAAGGCCTTTGAATTAAACTCGGGAAACATACCAATCCTATTATCAGTTGAGGGCAAAATAAAGCTCTACAAACCGTGGAAATACTCCTTGATTATCAAACTATTTGGGGGGGGGGGGGGAAATTCCATATCACTTACTCAAGGGCAAACTCTCCAATCTATGAAATCAAATGAACCTCTCACCCTAATCGATCTAGGATGGGATTTCTTTTTCGCCAAATTTAATAGAGAGGAGAGTATGAGTAAAGTCCTAAGTGAGGGAACATGGTTTGTAGCTGGGAACTTCCTATCAATCCATAGATGAGAACCGAACTTTGTTCCAGTAGAATCTAAATTAGCCATAGCGGTGGTTTGGATAAGACTTCCACAATTGCCAATGGAATTCTACAACAAGGCAATTTTAGAACAAGTAAGCAACAAAGTGGGAAAGCTTATGAAAATTGATACCTACACCTCCTATACCCTACGAAGAAGGTACACTAGAATATGTGTCCAGGTTCCTCTAGACATTCGGGTATCAATGAATGTCACTATTGGAACCCACAACCAATTGCTCATCTACGAAGGGGAAGGGATACTTGTACGAGATGTGGGAGAATTGTCCATACCCTAAAAAGCTGTGAGTTTCTATCAGCCACTACCCAAGAAAGCCGTACCAGCGACACCAATAGTGAATGGCACCAAAAGGGAACATATCTCTCAATGGAACACTGTCCCTTTTTCAAAATACAAATGCCATACAAACAAAGCCACTCAAGGTAACACCCAGGTAAAGAGGTTCATTGCCTCCTCGGGTATGTTCCTTGACCCCAATCAAAAATTAAACATGGATTTTGGTAAACAAAATCCAAAATAAAAGGGGACTATAGATGCCACGAGGGCCAATGGGCAGCCATTGAACCTACCCAAAAGCGGGATACAGGGGGAACAAAAGATGGGCGTGGTCCACTATGGCCCATCTCCTACCAACTCCACGGGCAAAGCACACGCTAGCACAAACCAAAGATACTCTGGGTTAAAAAGGTAATTAGATGCCTTTGAGCCATTGAAAAAAGTCCTCTTTTGGGAA
Organism: Nicotiana glauca; assembly: GCA_026770625.1. Lineage (NCBI taxonomy): Eukaryota > Viridiplantae > Streptophyta > Magnoliopsida > Solanales > Solanaceae > Nicotiana > Nicotiana glauca. Next base: position 41,884 of record MU671529.1, on the reverse strand, counting down.
TATGGCTACCTGTAAGGGACAAGGGAAAAGGGTGGAGTGATAACTAGGGATAATGATGCATTTTACACTCCTTCTTACTTGAGTTTTGATTAGAAATGTATACAAAATAGTCCATAAGGCTTACATGTTGTACTTGATTGCAGGGTTTGATCAACAAGGCAACAATTCGTCAAAAACCAGCTCAAAAAGGAGTGAAACATGCACAGGTACCAAGAACAAGTCCAAGCATAGTTCTGTTACCAATGCGGCCGCACTCCATTCTATGTGATCCACAAAGAGGAGGTTTAGAGAGGTGCTCATTTCAGACATTCAAGCAATGTGGCCGCAAAGCAATTTATTCGGACGCATTGACTTCATTGCGGTCGCACTCTCATTGCGGTCGCACTCTCATTACGGCCGCACTCGATTTTGTGTGGTCCGCAAAGCTGGAGTTCAGAGAGTTGCCAAGTTGGGGAAACATTGCCAATGCAGTGCGCAATCCATTTTGTGCGAACCGCAACAGAAGCCATCGCGTCGTAGTGCATTTTGTGTTGCCTGCGGTGGCCAAGTTCAGAGAGCAGAAGTTTTAAGCCAAAAGCCTCAGTGTGGCCGCTCTGGATTTTGTGCGGTCTGCACTACTCCCGCAGCAGTATTTTTGTCCAGAAAATTCGGCCTAGTATAAATAGTTTCTTTTCCCATTTTTTGGTGATGAGTTGTAATTTTAAGCAGAGTTGCGCTCGTGAACAGTGTCCTTTTACTATTTTGAGTAATTTATAATAGTTTTATCATCGAATCTTTAAGTTTTAGCTAGTAATTAAATATTATGGGTTTTTCTTCATCTATTTCTTTATTTTCTTCTATTATCATGAGTAGCTAGACCTATTACCTAGGGTTGTGGCTCAACCCTAGTGTGGGTAATTGATGGATCTTGTATTTTAAGACTTGAATGTCTATGGGTGTTTGATATTTGAACTAATTTATGATTTTAATGTTGAATTAGTGGTTGCAAATACTAGTTTATGCCTATTTGACTTGGGCTCTTCTTTAGAAAGAGAGCCTAAGTCTAGGAAAATTAGTCCAACAAGGAATTGGGGCGTACTCAAGAGATTGATAGCCCAATTAAAGGGTTAAACCTAAAGATAGTAATATCCGACTAGAACCTCAATTGCTTGCACAAATTATCATACACAATTGATCTTGAGAAAGTCAATTAGGGCAAAATCACTCAAACTACTGAGAGGTACAGAGTGAGTAGAATTGTGCAATGGTTATATCTTAATCCCCAAATATGACAACCTAGCCTTAGACACGAGAACTCATCAAGTATCCACCTAGGAGAAAGTCACTTCCCTAGTGCTTTTTTAACCTATTAGAAAACCCTTTTAGCAATTACTCTTAGCTTAATTTAGCATCCTATTAGCATAATATTAGAAGTAATAAAAAAGATCAACTATTATGGAAGTGCAAATAAGAGTAGTGTACATTGCTAGTTTGTATAGGAAACGAACTCCAATTTCTAGCTCCCTGTGGATTCGATCCCGACCTATTCGGGTAAAAGCTGCATCGACCGCTATCGCCATTCCATAGTGGTGCAGGGTTGGCACCGATCACTTTTTGTCGCCGTTGTCGGGGAGCTAACGGTTTTGGCTATCTATCTAAATAGTTTTGTTTATTGCTTTTTTCCTTCTATGTTACTAATCTTTGTTTGACGCCGATTCAGGTACAAAATGGTGACAAATAACAACAATGACCCTCTTGGAAATATGATCCCGGGGGAGGAGGTTGATGAAAATGGTGAGGATGAGGTACCTTTTATGCCTCAAGCACAACGGAGAGGCCGCCAGGCCAATGAAAATGCCAATGACAATATTCCAGAACCTCCCCCGCAACCTCCAAGAGTGGCCCCTCGAGTGCTTCCCAACCAAGGATATGCCAGTGCAATTGTCCCACCTAGGATTCGGGCGGGCAATTTTCAAATTACCAATGTGATGCTTACCTTGCTGGAGCAACGAGGATATTTCATGGGTGCTCCTGATCAAAATGCCTACAAGCACCTCAAGGGTTTTGTTTATACATGTTGGGGGAGCAAGCAAACCAACGTGTCCGATGATGCCTTGGGGTTGAGACTTTTCCCATTCTCTCTTCGGGGGAAGGCACTTGACTGGTTGGAGAGACCCCCTAACTCTTCCATCCGTACCTAGGATGAGTTGGTGGATAAGTTCATTGCAAAGTTCTTCTCATCGGGGCATATGAAAACATTGCGGGATGAAATCTTAGATTTCAAACAAGAGCCCAACGAACCACTACATAAGATTTGGGAGTGATACCAGACCATGGTTAAAGAATGCCCTCACAATGATATGACCGAGGCGATGATACAACAGACATTCTACTGGGGCTTAACACAACAAATCAGTGCATTGTGAACCAATTAACTGGGGGCAATTGCATGAACATGCCCTATGATCAAGCTTGTGAAATTTTGGATGAGATGGCGGACACTTCCTCCGCTTGGAAATGTAGAGCAAACGTGACCCAGGGTAACCCCACGGTCATTCATTTGCACAAAGAACTTTACGATCATGGGCAGGCAATAGCACAATTGACAACTACTATGAACCAGTTAGCAAAGGCGCAGTTACAATAGGTGCAAGCTCCATGACAAGTTAGTGCTATGGAGGGTGTCAATATTTTGGTGAACAAAAGAAGACAAAGAGGGCAACAAAATGAAGGGAATTCGGATCAATACAATCAAGATAGTGGTAGGTTCCAAAATGATAGGTATGGAGAGTAGAATAAAGAAGTGCAATACGTGAATAATTATCAAGGCCAAAGGGGCAATTCTTCTAACCAACAACAACAATGGAGATCCCAAGGCAATTGGGGTAACCAACAATAAGGAAACAACAATTGGAATAATCAACAACAGGGGAACAATAATTGGGGAAACAATAATCAAAATCCAAATTGGGAAAATCAAAACAACAATCGGAACAATCAAGGAAACTGGGGCAATAACAACAATTGGGGTGGAAACAACAATCAGGGTGGAACAACAACAACCAGGGAAATCAGGGGCAAGGCTTTCAAAGGCCCCCAATATATCAACAATCGAGCAATCCACCGCATTTTCCATCCCAAGGACCTAGTTCATCCAATAATGACATAGGGAGAATTAAAATGATGTTTGAACGGATGATGAAAAAGAATGCTGACTCCGATGCGCAGTTGGCATCTCACAACACTTCAATCAGAAATTTGGAGGTTTAGCTAGGCCAAATCTCACAATCTTGGAATACTCGCCCTAAGGGGGCTCTACCGAGTGATAAGGTAGTCAACCCAAAGGGCGGGAACAATACCGGTCATGCCATGGCAGTTACAACAACAAGTGGGCGAGACGGTGATGTGAATGCCTCTAAACAACAAGAAATTGTGAATGATGATGCTGAGTTGCAAGAGGATGAGACTCCGTTGGTGGTTGAAAATGTGATTGATGAGAACGTGAATGAATAAGTGAGGATTGAGATCAAAGAAACCGAGGTGGAAACACAGAATGACGTGAACCCATCTAGGGAACATGTAATAGACATGCCATAGCTAGTTATGCCAAAAGCCAAGGCACCCTTGCCTAGGCCACCTACACCTTATCCTCAGAGGCTAGCCAAATAGAAAAATGAGAATCAGTTAAAAAAGTTCATTGACATGATGAAAAACTTATCCATTAATGTGCCTTTGGTGGAGGCTTTGGAGCAAATGCCTTGCTATGCTAAATTCATAAAGGACTTGGTGACAAAGAAAAGATCCATGGATTGCGAAACTATCAAGATGACCCACCAAGTTAGTGCAATTGTGCACTTAATGGCCCCGAAGCTAGAAGATCCCGATGCTTTCACCATTCCTTGCACCATTGGGAGTGCGGGCTTTGCTAAGGCTCTATGTGATTTAGGGGAAAGTATCAACTTGATGCCATACTCAGTTTTCAAGACTTTGGGTATCGGGCAACCAAGGCCGACTTCTATGAGATTGAAAATGGCGGATAGAATTATGAAGAGACCATTGGGTATTATTGATGATGTTCTTGTCCGGGTGGACAAATTTATCTTTCTAGTTGATTTTGTGATCTTGGATTGTAAGGTATATTATAAAGTTCCGATTATATTGCGGATACCTTAGCTTACTGCGGGGAAGGCCTTAGTTGATGTGGAAGTAGGGGAGCTCACCTTCCGGGTGGGTGATGAAAAAGTGGTCTTTCATGTGTGCAAGTCAATGAAGAAGCCCAACAATTCTGAGGTGTGCTCTTTTGTGGACCTTGTCACGGCAGTGCTAGTTGATTATACTAGTGCAGTGATCAATGTGGAGGACCCTCTAGAGGCCATATTGTTGAATCTTGATGTCAATTATGATTAGGGCCGAGTGGAGTGCGTGAATGATTTACATGGAATGGGCTCTTATTCTTATGAGACTAGGAAACTCTCTTTGGATCTTGAAAATAGAAAGACTCCTCCAACAAAGCCTTCAATCGAGGAACCTCTGGTGTTGGAGTTGAAGTCATTGCCTCCCTACCTCAGGTATGAGTTCTTAGGCCCTAGTTCAACTTTGTTAGTTATTCGTTCCTCTTGTATTACTAACATGCAGGTTGATGCCACATTGGCGGTGCTTCAAAAGCGGAAAAAGGCAATTGGATGGACTTTAGCTGATATTCGAGAGATAATCACCACATTTTGTATGCACAAGATTATTCTGGAAGATGATGCAAAGCCCTCCTTGGAACATCAAAGGAGGTTGAATGAGGCAATGCAAGAACTTGTGAAAAAGGAGGTGATCAAGTGGTTGGATGTCGGGGTTGTGTACCCATCTCTGATAGCTCTTGGACTTCGCCGGTGCAGTGTGTACCGAAGAAGGGTGGCATGGTCGTGGTTGAAAATTCACAAAATGAATTGATTCCTACCAGGACCGTCACCGGTTGGAGGGTATGCATGGACTATCGCAAGTTGAAAAACGTGACCCGCAAGGATCACTTTTCATTACCTTTTCTTGATCAGATGTTAGATCAACTTGCTGGGCGTGCCTTCTACTGTTTCTTGTATGGGTATTCTGGATACAACTAAATCTTGATTACTCCGGAAGATTAGGAGAAGACCACATTCACTTGTCCTTATGGCACCTTTGCTTTTTCGAGGATGCCTTTTGGGTTGTGTAATGCACTGTCTACATTTCATCGGTGTATGATAGCCATTTTCACCGATATGGTAGAAGATATTTTGGAGGTGTTCATGGACAATTTTATTGTTGTGGGTGAATTATTTGATAAATGTTTGAAGAATCTGGGAAGAGTGTTGGCCTGTTATGAAGAAACCAATCTTGTTCTTAATTAGGAGAAATGCCACTTCATGGTAGAAGAGGTCATAGTTCTTGGGCATAAAATTTCAAAACATGGTATAAAGGTGGACAAAGCAAAAATTGATATGATTACAAGGCTCCCTCCCCCTACCTCTGTCATGGGAGTTAGAAGTTTTCTTGGGCATGCGGGTTCTACCGGCGATTTATCAAAGAGTTTTCAAAGGTAGTGAATCCCCTATGCAAGCTATTGGAAAAATATGCCAAGTTCGTGTTCAATGAGAGATGTATGCAAGCCTTTGAACTTCTCAAGCACAAGTTGACCAGCACTCCTATTATAACTGCACCCAATTGGAGCTTGCCTTTTGAGCTCTTGTGTGATGCGAGCGACGTTGCGGTTGGGGCAATTTTGGGTCAAAGAGTGAACAAAATATTTCATCTGGTGTACTATGCGAGCAAGACAATGCATGATGCTCAAGTGAACTACACAGTAACTGAGAAGGAGCTTTTATCTATTATGTTCACGATGGAGAAATTTCGATTGTATCTCATGGGTGCCAAGGTCATAGTACATACCGATCATGCCGCACTCCGGTACTTGATGACAAAGAAGGATTCCAAAGCTAGACTGATGCGATGGGTCTTGTTACTTCAAGAGTTTGATTTGAAGATTGTGGACGGGAAGGATGGTAAAAACCAAGTGCGGATCACATGTCCCGCTTGGTGGAGGAAGGGAGGCCTCATGATGGGCTAGAGATCAATGATTAATTTATCGACAAATAACTCCTTTCGGTGTTGGTGAATGGTATGCCATGGTTTGTGGACGTTGCTAATTTACTTGTGACTAGTATAATTCTGTGTGATCTCTCTTCTAACCAAAGGAAGAAGCTCAAACGGGATAGTTTGGATTTCTATTGGGATGAGCCGTACTTGTCCAAGATTTGCACGGATGGTGTGATCCAAAGGTGTGTCCCGGATGAGGAGTAATTGAGTATCTTGGAGCCTTATCATTCCTTTCCCTATGGTGGCCATTATGGCGGGGTGAGGACGGCTTCTAAAGTTCTTAATTGTGGGTTTTATTGGCCAACTTTGTAGAAAGATGCAAGTGACCTTGTGAAGAGGTGTGACGAATGTCAAAGAGCGTGTGCAATTTCGAAGAAAGACGAGATGCCTCTCAATACCGTTCTTGAAGTTGATATCTTTGATGTATGGGGCATTGATTTTATGGGTCAGTTTGTTAGATCGTATGGGAACACCTACATTTTTGTGGTGGTTTACTATGTTTCAAAGTGGGTTGAAGCCGTGGCTTTACCCAACAATGAGGCCTGAAGTGTTGTTGCATTTCTTAAGAAGAGAATTTTTACAAGGTTTGGCACTCCTCGTGCAATCATAAGTGATGGGGGGTCTTATTTTTGTAATAGAGCTTTTGACACTTTGCTTGCAAAGTATGGTGTCAACCACGAAGTTTCTACTCCTTATCATCCTCAAGCGAATGGCCAAGGTGAAGTCTCAAACAGGGAAATCAAGAGCATATTTTCAAAGATGGTCAATGCAAATAGGACCGATTGGTCAAAGAAGTTAGATGATGCTCTACGGGCTTATAGGACTGCTTACAAGACTTCGATTGGTATGTCTCTGTACCGATTGGTGTTTGGGAAAGCTTGCCATATACCGGTTGAGTTAGAGCACAAGGCTATGTGGGCCTTGAGGAAGCTGAATCTTGAATGGGATGTGGTAGCAAATATTCGTGTGGAGCAGCTTAATGAACTTCATGAATTCCGATTTCATGCCTACTCCAGTTCATCCTTGTACAAGGACAAGATGAAGTACTTTCATGATAAATATGCTCGTGGTAAGGAGTTCAAAGTGGGTGATTTGGTTCTCTTATTCAACTCTCGATTACGTCTGTTTCCGGGAAAGCTTAAGTCAAAATGCAGTGGACCTTTTGAAGTGGTATTTGTGACTCCGTTTGGTGCACTTAACTTGAAGAACAAAAATGGGGAGGTTTTCAGAGTTAATGGGCACAGGGTCAAGCACTACCTAGGAAAAATTGATGACAGCCACGTGGTGGCACTTCTTCATCTAAAGTGATTTGATAGTAACCTGCATCGTACCGCGACGTTAAATCAGACACTTCTTGGGAGGCAACCCATGTGTCTTTCTTTTCATTTTTTTTATTTTCTTTGTAGTATAGGATTTATTTTTGGATTGATTGGTTATGAGATTTATAGGAATGTGTTGATGCAGTGCAGGACCAAGTTGAAAAATGATCACTCTTTGAAGTTTGCAATATGGACCTCACTTTATTTTGTGCGACCACAAAGGCCCTTGTGCAGGGGCAAGAAATCAATGCGGACCGCAGAGTGATTTTTCTAAAGTGGGGAGTCTCTAAAGTTTTCCACCGTGCCCGCATCGGATTTTGTGCAGTCCGTGGTGGACCATTGCGACCGCACTGGATTTCTTACGGTCCACAGTGGCCAATCTCCCAGTGCTTCCTGTTTCTGAGCACCGCAGACCGCGATGCCATTTTGTGCGATCCAAGGTGGGTAGGTGAGCTGGGGACCAGGACCTTTTCTTCTATAAATAGGACCTGAGCCCTCCATTTGAACTTTTTGATCTTTTTACTCTCAGAAGCCCAAAAATTACCGTTCACTCTCTAAATTGCACGAATTCAACTGCTTAGTCTCGATTAATCATTAGTGCATCTCATTTCTGGTAACTTTAATTCCTTTTTAGCTGTTTAATTTTACTATTTTCTTTTAAATTTCATTTTCTCTTAGTTTTTTCTTCTTTTCGTCCTTTTTCTTTTAATTTAGTAGCATAGGTTAGTTAATCCTATTTTAATTAGGCATAATTAGTTACAACACTAAAGCAACACCTAGGGAATCATTATTAGGTAAACATTTTGACTAAAAATGGACAAAACTTGAATCCTAGGTTGGTGTTGCTACTGGGCACTCACCGCGGACCGCGGTGTACTTTGTGCAGTCCGCGGTGCCTCTGTGCGGTCCGCAATACTAATTTGTGCGGACCGCGGTGGAATAAGTTCTGAAAGCTGACACTTGAGGACTGCGGCCGCAATGGATTTTGTGTGGACCACAATACATTTTCTGCGGTCCACGGTGCATAGATTCAGAGAGTGGGTAGTCCGAACCCCACCTCTATGCGGACCGAAATGGATTTTATGCGGTTCGCGATAGCCTCTTTGCGGCCACACCTCATTTTGTGCGGTCCGCACTCTGCAATTTTTGACAGTCTGCAAGAAGTCTTCTGCAATTCCGAATTTAATCGTTTCTACTAATTCTAACAAGGCTCAACTGAATGTTGCTTGCAGACAATGGTGAAATCACGAGGCAAAGGTGATAAACAATCAGGACGAGGAGACTCCTCCCCGGGGAGGGAACGTGGAAATATAAGGTTGATCCGCCAAGTTCGGAAAGCAATAAAGGTAACAAGAAAGGCAATCCGGGTCGTTGATAGAGCTGATTCCCATTTATCTGGAAGTGAGTATGAGCCTTTCCGGGAGGCATCTGATTCTGAATCTGTCCCAGAGTATATAGATGACTTCTCGAAGAGGTTTAGACTAATAGATGACCCTACTCCTCCGGACTCTCCTACTGCTCGAGCATCAGTGCGTGTATCTTCTGAGTCATCTGAGGGCTCAACTGCAAGCAGTGGCAATAAATATTCCACCTCTCCTACAACTTCACTATCCGGAGAGGGTCCCGTAGCAGAAGAAGGGGAAAAGTAGAAGCGGGTGTGCCCAAGTGGGAAGAGTAGACAGAACTAGGAAACCAGAGGCATGGCAGGATAGATTAGTCACTAAGGTGGCCTACCAAAAAGTCAGAGAATGGTGGCCCGAGAGGAAGCTGATACCCGAGCGGAAGTTCATTATAAATGACCTCGAGCCTCACAACTCCAATAGGCTAAGGCGGTTCAGATCGAGAACTGGTTGGGAGTATTTCATAGTCCACATAGAGGATGCCAATGAGCAATTGGTAAAGGAGTTCTACACAAATGTTGCCCACATCAAAAAGTGCACATAGTGACAAGTGCGGAACTTGAAGGTGAAATTTGATGGCAAGACAATAAATGATTACCTGGGCTTCATGGAGGAGGATGAATCATTGTATTTGGAGAAGATGGCATCGAGTGAGGGGTCTCGTCCTTGGTTGGCAGAGTACTTGGCAATCCCAGGTACTACCCCAGATTAGTTGACCGTGGGAGTGAAAATTTTGAGGTGAACATTGAACTTTGAAGCTAAAGGGTGGGAAACATTTGTGTGTATCAGGCTAGATCCACCACTCACGACAACTCACTCCCTTTTCACTAAGCTATATTGGTGGCATCGATCATGGTAGGCTACCCGATTAACATCGGGAATGTGATGTCCCGGGTAATTACACAGGTGGTGAACGAAGGTGACAGATCTTATCCCTTCCCCAACTTCCTGACCATGTACCTTAAGGACTTAGAGGTGGAAAAGAGGAAATTTGATATGAAAGTAAAAGCAAAGGCACCATTCTCCTGGTACAACCTACAGGGTGATGACAATCCTAAAGGCATGCACTACAAGGGCAAAGCCACTACTTCAACTGGCAGTTTAAAGAGCCAATAATAGTAGTGGATCCTACTCAGCCTACTCCTACCACAACAGACATGGCCCCAGGACCCTCTACTTCTGCAGTCCCAGAGATTCCCTCATCCACATCATACCCCTTGACTGCCCACCGCCTGAGCCAGGCCCTCGCCAGCATCAATAACTGGATGCAGACAGCTAACACCCAGTCTACTATGGTGGAAACCCAGTCAACACCTCCTCGTCCACATGTGCCACAGTCTATTGAGGACACTCTCAAGGAGATTTTAGACAACCATAAGAAGCTCCTAGAGAACCAGAAATTGATTATGGAAGCTGTTGATTCACATGGAAACACTAAAGGATCTTGCTAGGGAGGCAAATAAAATGAGAAAGACTCGGGCTTCAAAGGAGTCGATGAACGAGCTAAGGGTAGAGTTATATAGGTTGAAGGCGGATCACTTGCCTCTGGACCTATTATTGCATGACCCGGCGCCAACAGCCCAGCTCCAGCCAGAGCAGGAGTTAGAGAGGCCTCCCAAGAGGAAGAGGGTGATTCCCCATTCTAATGATGCAGTCATACAGTTGGAGGACCCGCAGGGAGGTTCCTCCAGTCAGCCCCAGGACTCAGTCCAGGTCTAGGCTCAGGTCCCAGCAGAGCCACAAATCACAGGGAGCCAATCACAGGTTCCCGAGCAAACAGAGGACCCAGGGATCCTGCCTCAGGATCCTATGCAGACGGAGGACCCATAGGGAGTTTCTTTTTCCTCTCCTCTTTATTTTGTGCTTATTTTGGTTAGTTGGCATTGAGTACAATGCCAGCTTTCATTTGAGGGGTTAACCCTATTTGGATATTTGGATGACTGTATATATGATAGTATTTTATGCTTTCTTTCTTTTTATCTTTGGTATGTATATAATTTTATCATTTCATTGCACTTTTTATACTCTTTACTTTGGGTCTGTATATAAAGTTACATTATTATGTATATATTCATTCTCCCTATTGTATATTCGTCTAAATCCCCTCTTGTATGTATTTATTTTACTTTCCGCAATTTTCCTTTCTTAGCTTCTTATTTTATGTTCGTAGCTTCTTGTTTTGAGCTTTTGCAATAAGACTTTGGTTTTTTAATGCTACGGTTCTTTCCAAAGGTGGAATTTGTGTGAACTAGGTGGCTCTTCCCGATGATGGATGGCATGACAACCTTCTTAAGGGTTTGAGTCTGTTTTTCTTTTTTGCTTTTTAGTAGTTAGCTGGTAAAGGTGCCTCAAGCAAAGCTTCACTTGGGCCTAACATATTTGTTTTTGATCATATGGTCAAAAACAAATGGTTGTGCATAAGATGGTGAAAGTTGTGACCTTGAGACTCTTGGGTTGGCTGATAATCATCAAGTGGTTTTACGGGACCATTGTGTTGCTCAAATCTTATCTAAGGTTGTTGTGGGCCCCCGACTCTTCTTTTTTATCAATCTCATAGCTTGTGTGGTGAGAATTTCAATTATAAGTCCAAGTCCCGAGCAATTGGTCTCGAACTTGTCCTGAATGTTTGTCTAGGCGAAATCCTAAGTGTAATTTGACTTGAGACGTGATTATAGACTCTCCTTGATCCGAATGATATCTTGAACACTTCCATAGCCTACCAATGATAAAATCCCAAGTCAGCCCTTTTGAGCCATGGACCTTTTTCTTTCAATAACCATGATACAAGCCTTTACTCATTCTAAAATACCATATCTTGGCACCCAATCTTTCCTTAGCACAAGGCAAAAGCATAAGTTTGGGGGGGGGGAGGGGGGAGAGACGAGGAATGCAACAAAGTGGTAAAAGGTACAAAATAAAAAAAAGGAAAGGCAATGAAAAAGAAAAAAATCAAAAAGACAAAAAAAAAATGTTCAATATAGAAAAGAATGAAGGGATTCAATAAAAGTAAAGAGATGAAAGGTGTGGAAAGTTGAGATAAGGAGGAAAAGATTTGAAATGAACAAGAAAGAGTAACACTGTGTCTCTTTAACCCCTTAGAAAGAAGTGATATGACTTAAAAGTCAAGTAAATATGTGCAGAAAAATGAAGCAAAAGAAGTGCTAAAGGGAAGATGGAACCTACCTAGATCAAACATTTCCTACCCTGAACCATAAGCCTTCACTACGTCTCCACAAAAGCCCTATATGATCTTGATTTGAATGAAGCTTAAATTAGTGGTGACTCACATAAGGGGCAAACATATGGTACTTAGAGCCGGACTTGTGAATTTTCCTTGAAAGAGATGAGTGTATTTCCATTAACCTCGTTCTGAGTGCTACAATCCTAAAGGTGAGGTTTGCTTAGGGAGAGTTGAGGATGTGTGAGTTTGGGTTCCACAATGACCAAAGTAATAGACATAGTTTATTTGATGTGTTGAGTCAACTCTTGATGCTCTTGTGTCGCACTAAATCCATAGTGTTTAAAAGAGTGAATGTTGTTAATGATTCATTTAAATTGAGGGCAATTGTTACTCCCAATTGATGCTAGATGAGGTCACTTTAGGTCAGCTGAATTTTCTTGAATTTACTCTTAAGGGGTAGGTCTTATTTTATTTGTTTGAGGACAACCAAAAGCTTAAGTTTGGGGGAGTTGATAACTAGGGATTATGAAACATTTTACACTCCTTCTTACATGAGTTTTGATTAGAAATATGTACAAAATAGTCCCAAAGGCTTACATGTTGTACTTGATTGCAGGGTTTGATCAATAAGCTGACAATTCGTTAGAGATGAAGTTTTAAGCCAAGAGCCTCAGTGCGGCCGCACTCGATTTTGTGCAGTCCGCACTACCATAGGGGTATTTTTGTCCAAAAAATTTGGTCTAGTATAAATAGTTTCTTTTCCCATTTTTAGGTGATGATTTGTAATTTTAAGCAGAGCTGCGCTCATAAACAATGTCCTTTTACTATTTTGAGTAATTTTATAATAGTTTTATCATTGAATCTTCAAGTTTTAGCTAGTAATTAAATATTATAGGGTTTTTCTTCATCTATTTCTTTGTTTTCTTCTATTATCATGAGTAGCTCGACCCAATAGCTAGGGTTGTGGCTCAATCCTAGTATGGGTAATTGATGGGTCTTGTGTTTTAAGGCTTGAATGTCTATGTATTTGATATTTGGATTAATTTATGGTTTTAATGTTGAATTAGTGGTTGCAAACACTAGTTTATGCCTATTTGACTTGGGCTCTTCTTGAGAAAGAGAGCCTGAGTCTAGGAAAATTAGTCCAATAAGGAATTGGGGCATACTCAAGAGATTGATAGTCCCAATTAAAGGGTTAAACCTAGAGATACTAATACCCGACTTGAACCTCAATTGCTTGCACAAATTATCATACACAATTGATCTTGAGAAAGTCAATTAGCCAAAATCAATCAAACTATTAAGAGGTATAGAGTGAGTAGAATCGTGCAATGGTTATATCGTAATTCCCAAATATGAGAACCTAGCCTTAGATACGAGAACCCATCAAGTATCCACTTAGAATAAAGTCACTTCCCTAGTGCCTTTTTAACCTATTAGAAAACCCTTTTAGCAATTACTCTTAGCTTAATTTAGCATCTTATTAGCATAATATTAGAAGTAATAAAAAAAGAACAATGATTGGAAGTGCAGTTAAGAGAAGTGCACATTGCTAGTTTGGATAGGAAACCAACTCCAATTTCTAACTCCCTGTGAATTCGATCTCGACCTATTCGGGTAAAGGCTGCATCGACTGCTCTCGTCATTCCATAGTGGTGCAGGGTTAGCACCGATCATGGAGCCCGCCTAAAATTGGAAAATGCTCCTCCCCCCAAATCAAGTAATATCCCAGCATCTGATACCTCCCCAGATTTGGGTAATTATACTCTAACAAACACAACCCCAAATAAATATGCTACAGTGGGACACCCATCCAACCCAGTAGCCCAACCACACTCTATCCCAATCACAAACTCTAACAATGCCCACACCCACTCCGACTGTGCCTCTCTCAATAGAGGCAATCAATTGCCTGGAAAAAAATCAATTTCACCATCTCAATCATGAATGGAAAAGATGCATCTGATTTCAAGCTTAACTAGTTATCTCCCCCAAAACACACCTCTCAATGGCGAATACGAACAATCCCAACCATCCACCAAACAACAATCCCCTCACAATGTCCATCCTCCCACAACCTCTGGATTTGAAGCCAAAATCGTGGCTGGAGATGGATCTACAGAGCCACTCCCAGACTCTTCAAATAATGGTTGGGCCACTCCTAATCTCTATCACCATCCAAGACCCACGCTATCTAGCATGTCTGGCGACCTACCTCCTCCACCAGGATTTGTCCAACTTCGGTCACCAACTATGGATATCCAGTCTCCTCCAAGCTCAATACATAGGCACACAACAACCCCTACCTACGGAGGAGCTCAACATTCTGATGGGGCAACTCTGTCAAACGATGCCTTTTTTCCACTGATGGACCCGAACACTCCTCTTCCATCACCGGTATTTACCATGTGACCACAGGTGAACAATCCCACTCCCCCACCACCAAATTAGTCCACAACCATGGACCAACTAATCAAGGAGAATAACAAAATCCTAGTATATCTCAAAGAGTCCAAAGCAAACCTAGAAAAAATCTTGGAAAAGCTAGGAGCCCCAAAAACGACAGTCCTCCTCATGCAAGAAGCCCAGGTGATCGAGTTCAAAGAGTTGTTCGGAGAAATGCTTATTGCACTATGCCCTAGAAAGTTAGTAAGATGCAAACTAAATCTCCAAGTTCCCTCATATCCAAGCTTAGGGAACTCGGCAATAGCAATAAGCCTTGTGCTGGGAAGAGTGAAAGTGACCCCTGTGGGAAAGGGGAAGGGCCTAAAAAGGAAAGCCCCATCTCAAAACCCTTTACTAATGAACTTCATAATATGGAATGCGAGAGGAGCCAACAGTGTTAATTTTCGCAAACACTGCGCCTCTGTGGTAAAGCTGCATAACCCTACTATCCTTGTTCTCCTTGCGACAATAATGGCTGACCATATGCACTTAACTACTGAACTACAGTTCACAGCTCAATTCCAATCCCCTGCTATTGGGCAATCTAGATGAATAGTAGTCATGTGGAAGGATGACTTAGTGAAGCTCGAAGAGGTCTGTACCATACCCCAGGGTGTGCAAGTCATGGTGAAGGTAAAACCTAATGACTCAAAATGGATTTTCTCAGCTATTTATGCTAGTAGCCACTTAAATGATAGAATTATGGCAGTCCCTTGAGGACATGGCCTCTGTTTATAAAGGTAACTGGCTCGTAGGAGGTAAATTCAATGAGGTCCTAAAATCCAGGGACAAATTTTGGGGCAACAACATTAGTAATGGTAGAATCAATCATTTTTGGAGTTGTTTGAATAAATATAGACTAATTGACCTAGGTTTCAAAGGCTCAAAATGTACTTGGTCAAATAAAAGATACACTAACAGGAAAAACCTTATCCTAGAAAGGCTAGATAGGTGCTTTGCCACTGATGACTGGATTGAGTCATACCCAGAATCCTCTGTTTCCCACCTCCCCAAGACCTACTCTGACCAATGTCCTCTACTCCTAATCATAACTAATCAATATAACAATGATCATAGTAGGCCCTTTAAGCTAGAGTCTATGTGGTGTGGCCACCTGACTTCCCAATCACTGTTCGAAATAGATTCAACTCTACTGATGATCTGTTGGGGGACACCAACATTTTTAAGGCCAATGTGACCACCTGGAATAGGCTAGTGTTTGGAAACATCTTCTACAAGAAGAAGCACATTCTAGCTACGCTTAATGGTATTAAAAAATCTAATGCCTACCCTTTCAGCACCTTCCTTCAAAACTTAGAAGCAAATCTCCGAGCCGAATTCTTAGCTATCCTAAAAATTAAGAGGACTTTTGGAAGCTAAAATCCAGAGTCAGCTGGTTATGCGAAGGAGATGCTAATACTAGGTTCTTCCATATAACCACCCTCAACAAAAGAAGGAGAATTAAGGTTCTTAGTTTAAAAGATAAGGTAGGTAACCAGATAACAGACCCTAAACTCATCAAGGAGACTACCAGTGGATACTTTAAGAACCTCTTTATCACATCCCATACCTCATCTACCTACCAGAGACGTTACAGTGAGGGCAACCCACTTGTCCTTATTGATAGCATGAGAGTGTCCCTTGACCAACATTTTAAGTACTCTAAAATCAAGAAAGCCATGAACTGTTTCAAGACCCTTAAGGCACTTGGACCTGATGGGTTGCGCCCTTTTTTCTACCAAAAATACCGGTCCATCCTATCTTCCATGTCAACCATTTTTGCCGGAAGGTGTTCAACACCTTAACCATGCCCCCTGAAGTTAATAAGACCCTCATGTGTTTGATTCCTAAGTGCCATAATGCTAATTTCCTAAAGATATTTAGATATTGGATTGTGCAACACTATGTACAAACTTGTCACTAAAATAATAGTAAACAGGATCAAACCATTCCTTCAGATAATTATTAAGCCATCTCAGGCCAATTTCCTCTCTAACGGAACGGCTGCTGACAATGCCATAATTGTTCAAGAATACATCACCCATTTCCAAAAGATGAAAGGGAAAATTCCAACATGATCCTCAAGATATACTTAGAAAAAGCCTTTGACAGACTTGAGTGGTCTTTCATGAGGAATTCCCTCATATTCTTCAAGCTCCCACTTAAATTGATCAATCTAATCCTCTCTTGCATCTCCACTAGCTCCATATCTATTCTGATCAATGGAATCCAAACTGAGCCTTTCAACCCTACTAAAGGTATCAGGCAGGGAGACCCTATCTCTCCCTACCTATTCATAATTTTTATGGAAATTCTATCAAGGAATACTGACCAGGCAGTCCTAAGAAAGGACTGGCTTCCAATCACCATCAGTAGGAATGGTCCTAAAATCTCCTATATGTTCTTTGTTGATGATTTCACCCTATTTGGTAGAGCAAATAAAAAGAGTTGTGAAGCAATCCTAGCTACCTTAGAGGAGTTTAATAGTGCATCTAGCCAAAGGTCAACTTTCAAAAATCAAAGGTTATTTTTTTCAATCAATTGTCTTGAGGATTAGGCAAATACATGTTGCTAGGAATTAGGAAAAGCAAAGATTTTGGTAAATACATGGGCTTCCCCACCTTCCATAAAAGGCCTACCAACAGATATTTCCAATTCATTATTGACAGTATGAACGCTAAGCTAGCTGGCTGAAAAACTAAAATGTTAAACATGGCCGGCCATACAGCTCTGGTAAAATCTAGTATGAGGAGTATTCCCAGCCATGTAATGAGCTATATAAAGTTACCATCACACATCACCAACTAGATTTATAAAATCTAAAGGAAATTTATATGGGGAACAACATTTGAAAAAAGAAAGCTACACATGATTAAATGGGATACTATTATTAAGCCTAAGAACAGTGGGGGTATGGGCCTTCAACAAGCACACATGAAAATAAAAGCTAGACTGACCAGTCTAGCTTGGAGACTCTACAAGAACACTGACACTATATGGTCTAGGGTATTGATTGGAAAGCACTGTAGTGGTAAACATCCTAGAGCAAAACCTAAAATTAGAACTCGGTAGGTAGTGTATTTAGGATGGATGGAAGGTCTGTCTAAAGGCCTCTACGGGTTATTCATAAAGAGGATAGAGTGAACTTTCTTACTGATAATTGGATCCCTAATCATGCCCAACTATGACTTATAAAAAGGACTTAGCGGTCGTTGCAAATATAATCTGATTTACAAGTCCGGAGTCGAATCCCACAGGGAATTAACGTACTAATCACAACTTTTAGTTTTGCAAGAATCTTAGTAATCAACTTCCAAAATATTGAATAATGAATTGAGTGTTTACTAAATAATAACAAGGTAATTAAAAAGCTATAATTTTACTATTAACAAAGCAACTATTGTAGACAAAATTGGAAAGGTCTAGGGTTACGATTTCCCCTCTTGTCGGAATCCTCTCGGTTACATATCCTATAAATTCGCCTAGATACTCTCTACCAATAATGAGCACTTTAGGTGTCGTAATTCTCTTCCAAGTAGATGCAACATTTTACTAAACGTATTCTTCCGAACTACGCTAGCTAGCATTAGTTTATCGCTCACTAAGATCGCACCAAGGTTTCATTAATCCTAATCCCACATTTACACCCTTCATATTGATCCCTCATGTATGTTAGGAGTGGTGTTGTTCAACAACTACCTAAATATGTACCCTTTTCCAAGTAATACATACTAAATAGGCATATCCAATTGAGGGCCCTTCTATCAACCACAATAATCACGTAGTTGAACAAGCAGAGAAAATCCAATGGCAAATTTATATTAAATGCAATAAAAATTCATCCTTAAAGAGGTTCCATTAAACCCTAGAATAAAGAGTTTAGCTACTTATAATTATTTTCACAATCACAATATAAGAATTCATCATCAATGATAAAAAGGGGAAGGAGAAAGATAAAAACTCGTTTACGAATCTTCCATCTTGCTCCTTGTTGTTCTTGCCTTCAAAGTTCTTCTAAAAACCAAGTTTTTCGGTGAGCTGGGCTTCATATAGGCCAGGGAAAGTCACCTCTGGAATTATAATTTTAGCCCTGAAATAGTTTTTCTTGGAAGGACGTGCGCGGCTACGTACCTGGCCGCGCACTTTGGCCAGTTTCTGTCTTACTTGCGCGGCCGCGCACCTAGGCAATTTTTTGCACTCTTCTTCATTCTTCTTTTTAAGTGCGCTAACCACCTTCGATCCTTGAACGAATTCCCAATTTACTCCATAAGCTTTTACTTGGCCTTCAACGCTCCAAATTAGCTCAAAACGCTCCTTAACCTCATTGTAGCCCAGAATTTCTCCTACAAAGCATAAAGTACTCAATTAGTGCAATTTACTACTATTTAACGCTCAAAAATCAATGAAGTGCAGCTAATGTAGAGTGCAAATAGTGGCCAAAATACACAGTTATAGCATACTATCAATCCCTAATGTGCAACCCCTCAATACAATCCTCTAGGGGCCTTGGCACAACTATGACTTGACCATTAAGATCAGCTCCATCCTCAGTAATGGGGAATGTAACTTTGATTCTATCCACTACCCCATTCCTAGGGACATTAAGTGTGTTATTCAATCTACCTTCATCCCTCTTTCTACCAACTCTTAGGATAAACTCATCTAGAACCTCAATGGCAATGGGCTTTTCAGCTGCAAATCTGCATACAACCTGATTAGCTCTAAGATGAACTCCAACCCCAGCCATGATGGTACCTTCAGCTGGATTTGGATGCTAAGGGTCCCAAACAAGATTACGTTTTTTTACCTAGATGATGCAACATAACAGACTCCCCACTGCCAAGCACTTAAATAACATAGGCTTAAATGTTTTCCCAATATGTCATTTCTGCTCCTCTAGAGTGGAAGACATCAACTATATCTTCTTTGAATGCTCAAATGCAAGAGCATTTTAGCAGTCCATAATGCTGGAGTGTAATAACAAGAACTCTCATCCAAACCTTGTGTTCTCAAAGATCCATTCGAAGGATACATGGCACAAGGTCAAGAATATGCAGTTTAACAATACTATCAACTGGAAATCCTTTCTACCATTCTGTTTTTAAGGCCTATGGCTCATAAGAAACAACAACCTTTTTGAGAATAAAAAGAACCCTTTCCCTGTTAAACAAACCATATCTAGATCCATTGAATACTACCATGTGGTTGTGCAACCCAGGGATAAAGGTGAAACAACTGAAATCCATATCAATTGGAAGCCACCTCCTACTGACTCATACAAGCTCAACATCTGCATGGCCAAAATCAAGAGTATGAGGAATTGGGGGTGTCATTAGGAATAGCAAGGGTGAATGGGTACTAGGATATATGAGAGGCTTGCCACATACCACCGCCCTAGAGGCTGAACTCCAAGCTATATGGCAGGGGCTCACATTAGCCCTTGAACACAAACTCACCCCTCTACAAATATGTACTAATT
Source organism: Nicotiana glauca (assembly GCA_026770625.1). Taxonomy (NCBI): domain Eukaryota; kingdom Viridiplantae; phylum Streptophyta; class Magnoliopsida; order Solanales; family Solanaceae; genus Nicotiana; species Nicotiana glauca. Next base: position 21,961 of record MU671529.1, on the reverse strand, counting down.
TTGCACAAATTGTAAGAATGCTAAATGAGGGAAACCTGTATTATAACTCTATTATCTTTGAATGCAGGTCATTGATGGAGCAATTGGAAAATCCAGCACTGGGGCATGATTTCAAAGAACAAAATCAGGTGGCGGACCTCCTCGCAAAGGAAGGAGCAGGGAAAAAGGCTTTTGCCAGGATATAAATTTTGACAGCTCCTCTAGTGTTTGTAAACAAGACATTGTAGGGAGACATCCTAGGAACTATTTTTCTACGTAAAATCAGGGTGAACCCCCTTGTAATGCAAGACAATGTTAACGCAACAACAAGGAGCTGCAGCTCCCAAAGAATGAAGTAACTATTTTTCCATATTATATAATTATCTAGTTTACCAAAAAAAAAGCTAAGAGAACAATATATATATATATATATATATATATATATATATATAAAAATTAAAGTAATTTACTGATTAATACAATTAAGTATTGAAAGCTATAATAACAACTCCTTCAGTTCTTTGTTTAAGCAAAGAAAAATGACACGAAAAAGGACATGGGAACCAAGGGAATAACTTGGCAATAATATTAGATAGATCACCAGAGAAAAAGCGACTTTTAAGTGAGAGATGAAATTATTTTGTATGCAATAGGTAAATATAATTTTATTAGATAATTAAATGAGAACTTAACTAATACTTAATAATAATTAGATTTATAATTTTACATATATAAGTAAAAAAAAGATTTTTTTGGATTTATATAAAATTTTGAACTTACTTACCCGATTTAGCTAAGTTTTTCTATTTACAAATAATAACTAAAGTTTTTTTATAACATATATACAAATCTAATATCTATATACAACTGCAATACAATTTCTTTTGTTGTCCAAAATCCATTCCAAGCTACAACTTATATATAATTTTTATATAATTATGTTAGTTGTGTATATTTTAGATGTTGTTTGTATCTCGATATACAAAATATATGTAATTTATTTACGTCTTTTTCTTCAAGTTTCAATATGAAATTTTAACCAAAACCAACTCGAATCTTCATCAAACTCCCTAAAAATTAAGATATAAACTCCAAAAGATATTGGAAATTATTTGCAACAACACTCAATGTAAATAAATAATAAATTTATAAAATTTTATTTTAAATTCAAAGCATTAATTTTTTTAATGGCTGTAAATGGAGTTGATTTGAACTATGACCAGTTCCAATTTAATTTTATTCGAAAGAACGTAATCATATGATCAGAATAATTATAGAGATAAGTAATTGGATATGCTTACAAATTATCAAGGAATTTCCAGACCATGTACTTGAATCGAATGTTTTTATGCTTGGAGAAAGCATCACTATATGTGTATAGGGTAAAATCGGTTTATATTAAATGTTTGAATGATAGCAGACACGTGAAACCAAAGGAAGACAGAAGATGAAGTGAGTGGAACTAATACCGAGGACGACAACTTCAGTTAAGGGAAGCAAATGAATATTTTTCACCAGATGACATTTAATGAAGAATATTCCTCAGTATTGAATATATAGCTGTTGCAGAGAGTTTCGGCATTCATGATCTGCTGTTACACAATGAAACCCATTATTATCATTTAAGAGGGTCTTGATGCTAGGACCTTGTTCCATATGAATAACTATAAATAGTAGCTTCAACAACCATTGTAGCATATGAAATCTCTGGCAAAACTTATACTACACATTATTCTCAAGATAAATAATACTTTACTTTTTGTTTAATATTGTACTTATCGCTGTCCTTGCAAGCCTTGCTCTCGGAACCGGGCTACCTGCTGTTTATTTCGATTTCGACGCTAAGTTTTATACTTTTCATTTAATTTATTTATCATTGTGGAATTAAATCGTGTGATGACCCAACAGGTCATCTTTCATTTTAGAACTCGAATCCGGGTTCTGAGGCCTTGAAAACCTCATTTACTTTCTTCTCGATTTGCATGCACAGTCCGGACATTGAATTTGGCCTTTAAAATTGATTAAAGTTGACTTCAGTCAATATTTTTGGTAAACGGACCTAGACCCGTAATTTGATAGTCCCGTAAGGTCTGTAGTAAAATATGGAACTTGGGCGTATGCCCGAAATTGGATTCCGAGGTCCCTAGCCCGAGAAAAGAATTTTAAAAAAAATTATTTGCTGGAAAATATAAGGACTTTTGAAAATGAAATGGTGTGTGATCTTGATGGTATCGGGCCTGCATTTTATTTCCGGAGCCAATACATGTTAATATTTATATCATATATGTGAAATTTGAAGAAAAATGGAAGAGATATAAATCGATCCTTTGGTTGAAAAGTTAGAGATTTTGAACTATCTAGAAATTTCATGAGTTTTGGTGTGAAATTCGTTATTTAGGATGTTCTTTTGGCGATTTGATCATCTGAGAAAGTTTGTATAATGTTTTTAGACTTGTATGCATTTTTGGTTTGGAGCCCCGAGGGCTCAGATGAGTTTTGGATAAGCCACAGAGTGAGTTTAGACTTAAGAAAATTTCTATTGCAACTGTATTTTCTTGCAGGCTCTGATCTCGCAATTGCGAGGTCAGGCTTCGCAATTGCGAGCCTCTCAAGCTTGTCAATTGCGAGGGCTTGATCGCATTTGCGAAGAAAGCCCCGGCCAGCACTGTTCGCAATTGCGAACATGTCCTTCGCATTTGTGAAGTCAACAGGGGTCACCCTTCGCAATTGCGAAAACTTGTTCGCAATTACGACAGAAGTAGACATTGCATCAGGTTCGCATTTGCGAAGCCTGTCTCGTAATTGTGAAGCTCTTGTCACAAATGCAACATCTGCAACTGATCAAAACATCAATTGGACAGGATTTCAACTTCATTCTTCAAAATTTCGAACCCTAAACATCCCTAGGCAATTTTTTAAAGACCCAAACTTCTCCAAATCATAGGTAAGCGATTTCTAACTCATCTTCCTCAATTTAAATAATCTTTTTCATGATTTCACTTCAAAATCTAGGGGTTTTCAAGGGAAATTGGGTGTTCCTGGGTAGAAATTAAAATTTTCGAATTTTGGGGATTTGGACCTCAAATTGAGGTCAGATTTCAAAACCAATTGGATATTTGAGTTAGTGGGGGAATGGTAATCGGGTTTTGGTTCGAACTTTGAGTTTTGACCAAGCGGGCCCAGAGGTCGGTTTTTGATTTTTTGGGGAAATATTGGGAAATCTATAGTCATGCATTAGAATTGGTTTATTTAGCATTTATTGATGTTATTAAGTAAATTATGACTAGATACAAGCAGATTGGACATGGAACCGAGAGGTAAAGCGATAATTGAGACTTGATTTTGTCCGTGGAGTTGAGGTAAATGTTTGGTCTAACCTTAGCTTGAGGGAATAGGTGTTGTGGTCTTGTTTGCTACGTGTTAGTGTTCAGTACGATGTATATGTGTGGTGACGAGTATCTATACGTTAGTGTCGAGCATGCAAGTGAGTCTTATACGGTGAATGTTGTGATTCTTATTATGTATTGTTCATGTATAAATGGATGATTATCCATGTTGAACAAGACTTATGATATTTTCTTGGTAATTGACCATTGATTAGTATTGACTCAAGTTGAGACTTATTTCATGGAGTTAATTGTTGAAACGAGATTGATTATAGTTGATTCCCTTCCTGAGATGTTATTGTTTCTATTGTTGATCCCCTTGTCAAGCTGTTATGGTTTCTAATGTTGATTCCCTTGTCAAAATATAATATTTCTATTGTTTGGGTGAGGAAGAGCGTAAAGCGTGAAGGGTGATGTCGTTCATGATTTTGTGAGAGAGTGTTAATGTACGAAGGGTGATGCCGTGCTGATATTGTGAGTGCTAATGCACGAAGGGTGATGTCATGCCGATATTGTTATTGTTAATACACGAAGGGTGATGTTGTGCCATGATTATGAGAGCTAATGCACGAAGGGTGATTGTCACACCTCCTTTTCACGAGCTTTTACTACACCCAGGGAAGGGATATAATAAAAGAAAGGAGTTTTTCCAATTTAAGGACAGTCGGAACGGGATTTATTTATTAAGATTCAAAGTCACTACTTGGGAGATTAATGGCGTCCCAAGTCACCGGTTGAATCCCGAACCGAGGAAAGTTTGACTCTGTGAACAGTCCGCGAACCAGAAATCCGGATAAGGAATTCTGTTAATCC